>JAJOOF010003916.1:0-40395 GCA_029582545.1 Solanum lignicaule | reverse complement strand
ATTTGAAACATTAATTTGAAAAGAAAAGTCAAACAAAAAGAAGTAAAAAAGTAGGAAAGAGGGAAAAAAACGTTTAAGAAGAGAGAGAAAATCATTTTCTGAAATGGGACCCAACACTTTCTACGTGGCACAATATAAGTGGAGCCGATGGTCAGCCACCTCTTGGAAAGTGTGAACTGAAAAGTGGTTTTACTTTTGAGGGTAATTTGGGTACAAGAAATTATTGAAATTACCCAATCACCCTCAACTTTTCACACAAATTTCTAAATAACCAACATTTTGTTCCTCCTGCCATTTCGTGACAAATTGGATATAACGGAAAATTACCAAAATAGCCTTGGTCGTCCGGTCGGCTTCACTCTTCTATATAGTAAAAATATGTTAAAGTACAATGTCAATTATTACTAACTTTTAAAAAAATGATCTTCTTTGTATTTAAAATAACTACTACATAAAGATCATTTTTTATTTGTCAATCATGTTCAAGCTTATTATAAATCGAACTAGTCCCTTAGTGGTGAAAAAGAGAAACAAAAAAAAAGAAAAGATAATGCATGGACTCCTTAGAGTAAGCATCGACTTAAAACAGTAATGCATTGCCAAACTATTATGTACACTATAACAAAAATAGTTTTAGTAGCAATAATTAAATATGCACATTAACAAAGAGTGTTAAAATATTTAGCGACATTAGTTAATTAATATTTGATCCAATGTCTGCTAATTGCCTCTAAAAACATATTTAGCATCAATTGATCATTTTCGATATAGTGACAGTAAAGTCAACATTTCTAAATTGTGATGAATAAAATGAGAAAATATTATCACAAATATAATGTCCATTAGTTTTAGATGGTAAAGAATAACAACATACTATATATATTATTGATGATTTCCCCTTTCAATAGGTTAAAGTATGGTTATCAACAATTGTTTCTCCTCAAAGTTTGTGTATGAATTATTTAGACCCTCTAATATTTTGTGAGGTTAATTCAGAAAACATCAACAAACTCTCAACCTTGAACCATCCTTCTTTTACCTCCATATAACACCATCCATTTTCCTTGTCAACAAGATTCTATAAGCAGTCTTGGGTCTCACTTAGGGGGTCTTCACAAAAAAAATGACTATTCCTCCAAACATAAAGGCCTTAGGTTGCTTTTTTCTTCTTGTTCTTCTCAATTTTCTATCATTTTCTTATGCATTAACTAATGATGAAGCAGCTTTCATTGCGCGTCGACAACTCATTTCTGGTACTGGTGATCTTCCTAATATAGTTGAATATGAGAAGAATATTGACTTGAAATTTGAAAATCATAGGCTTAAGAGGGCTTACATTGCTCTTCAAGCATGGAAGAAGGCGATTTACTCGGATCCTTCAAAATTCACTAGTAATTGGGAGGGTGCTGATGTTTGTGCATATAATGGTGTCTTTTGTGACAAAGCACTTGATGATCCTAACATCAATGTTGTTGCTGGGATTGATCTTAATAATGCAGACATCGCGGGGCATCTTCCCGTGGAGATTGGTTTCCTAGCTGATGTTAGTCTTGTTCATATCAATTCTAATAGATTTTGTGGGATCATCCCTAAGAGTATTAACAATCTTAAACTTTTAGACGAGATTGATTTTAGTAATAACCGTTTTGTGGGGCCATTTCCTAAGATTGTGTTGGAGTTGCCAAAACTTAACTTCCTTGATCTTAGGTTTAACGATTTTGAAGGGTCAGTGCCTTCTGAACTATTCGATAAGAGTCTTGATGCCATCTTCTTAAACAATAACCGATTTGTTTCCACTATACCTCCAAATATTGGAAATTCTAATGCCTCGGTGGTGGTTTTGGCTAACAATAAGTTCCACGGTTGCATTCCTCATAGTATTGGTAAAATGGAGAACACATTAGATGAGCTTGTTTTCACAAATAACGATCTATCTGGTTGTGTGACTGAAGAGGTCTCTAAGCTCAAGAGCTTAACGGTGTTTGACATTAGCAAAAATAAATTTGTAGGATCCTTGCCTCGAGGTTTGGAGTTGATGCAAAAAGTGGAAGTACTTGATATTGCATCAAACATGTTTAGAGGAGAAATTCCAAAGGCTATTTGCACCTTACCAAATTTGGCTAATTTTACATTCTCTTACAATTATTTTGATGAATTGGATGAAGGTTGTGCACCACCACTTCCAAGAAATCCAGTGTTAGATGACAAGGAAAATTGTCTAAATGGAAAACCAGATCAGAGAAATGAGAAAGATTGTCAATCTGTTTTAAGCAAAATTGTAGATTGTAGTAAAGATAAATGTAGATCTAACGGTGAAGGACCAGCCCCAAAGGACCCGAAAACCCCTTCTACCCCTAAACCACCAAAGACTAACCCACCCAAACCTGTACCAAGTCCAAAACCAAAGTCACCACCAGTTCAGTCCCCACCAACACCCGTGGCATCACCTCCGCCACTAGTGCCAAGTCCAAGTCCAAAACCAAAGCTTCCTCCAGTTCAGTCTCCACCAACTCCCATGCCAAGTCCCAAACCAACGCCACCTCCCGTCCACTCTCCACCACCACCAATGTCATCACCTCCACCACCGGTGCCAAGTCCAAAACCAATGCCCCCTCCAGTTCACTCTCTACCACCACCGGTGTCATCACCTCCACCTCCAGTTCCAAGTCCAAAACCAATGCCACCTCCCGTCCATTCCCCACCACCACCAACTTTATCACCCCCACCTCCTGTCCATTCCCCACCACCACCAGTATCATCACCTCCACCTCCAGTGCCAAGTCCAAAACCAATGCCACCTCCCGTCCATTCCCCACCACCACCAACTTCATCACCCCCACCTCCAGTCCATTCCCCACCACCACCAGTATCATCACCTCCACCTCCAGTCCACTCCCCACCACCACCGACTTCATCACCTCCACCCCCAGTCCATTCCCCACCACCACCAGTATCATCACCTCCACCTCCAGTTCATTCCCCACCACCACCAGTGTCATCACCTCCACCTCCTCTCGTCTCCTCTCCACCTCCTCCAGTCTTTTCTCCTCCTCCACCCAAACCTGTTCAATCACCACCTCCTGCTCCTTTGGCTTTTCCCCCTCCACCTGTGTTCGAGGACGTTGTCCTTCCTCCTAACTTGGGCTCAATTTATGCCTCACCACCTCCACCAATTTTCCCTGGTTATTAAGAGGGATGCATCACTATTATTTCTCTTCTTTATTTTAACAAAATATTATTAGTTCAAAGAAATATGTACACATCCACATTTAATCATGCAAAATTAAAGAAAGTTTATTGTTCTTAGCTTTCATCTTCCTTTTTTATCACTGCACTTTCTTGTATTTGGATGATCATGGATGTTCTAATTCCACAAAATATGTTCACTTTACTTTTAACTATATGCTACATTTTGGACATGTTTTATACTTTTCTGTTCTACATACTATATTAACTAATGCACTTTTCAAAAGAAAAACTCAAATTCACTTGTTGTCAAAAATGAATCAACTCCTTTTTCGTATATTTAGAAAGTGAATTATAATAACTATGCACAATAAAAAAAAAAAAAGTGGTCTAATTCTACTTGTGGCTTAAAATTTTCTCTAAGAAAATGTTTGAATCATCATATATAGTAAAGTTGAAATATAACATTTAACAAAAGAATCAAATTATACCATCAAAGGTAGTAATGAAATGGTAAATACTTATCCATTTTAAATATTATAGCAGCATAAAATAATCAATATTGGTAAACATTCTGAGCTGAATGACTATTACTTCCATTTATTCACGTTAATGCATGGTCTTTAATTTCTCAAATATAAAGTAAGGACTATTAATCTCCAATGTTATTTTTCAGGGATTTCTTAGCTATCCTTATATTTGAGTCCTTTTATACAAAAAAAGAAAAGAAAAGGTTATTGTAAGAGAAGTAAAACAAAAGAAAATGTTTCATGATTTTTTTTTCTGAAGTCTTGATGAAAAAAGAGATTAACCTTAAATTTGTCTTTTTTTCTTATAATATGTCTTTTGAGCCAATTTGGGTACACTTCAACTATAATTCGATAGAGTAATTGCAATTTTCCACCAGTATCGATTTTGATAATAAATCTATCCATCAAAATTTGAACAGATGAAATTCACCTAATAAATTTTTACCTGCACTAAAGATTTTAACCTTGAATTTTCGCTTTACGAATTTTATCTAAAATAATGCTCTAAATACAATGAAGAAAATAGCAATACTCTTAAAAAAAGATTGTTTGCACATTAGGCAATCTTTTGAGGGTGGAGCACCTATTAATCGTAAAAAATTATTATTAAAATATCACACATAATCAAGTTACGTTTTTTTCTTGTCCATAATCTCACATAAAGTCAAATAATTGTATTTCACCCAATTTTAATCATCCAGGTGATTGTCATACACATAACAACATTCATCAAGTTCTAGGACGAAATTGCTCGAATTTGTTACATTCTATTCGCATTATGGTTAATCACTAAATGACCATCCATGCATTCACATGACCCATAAGGTCAGATATCAATTGGAATCTTTTTGGTTTCAATATTGTCTTGTCTGTCCCTTAAGCCATGACAACGACATCTAGTTACTTCGTTGAGATACCAATTGGATTCAATCCATACCATAAGCGACAGACACATGAAAGGAGTGAAGAAGTGAGATGATTTTCTATAATGTTTCATAGCCTTTTTAAGATTAATGTGGAAGTCAACATACCAATCCTCAGGCTTCTATTCAACATTTGCTCTTGTACTGGAAGACCAATAAATTGGGCTCTGATATTAAATTGACACGGTTCAAGTCATCGGACCGTGCAGACACATACTCTAACATCTAAATAGGATAATTCTTACCACCCCATTTAAAACTTGACAATACTAAAATTAATAAAACATAAGAAATCTTTTTAATAATTTGATATAATCATGAAAACATCAAATATAAGAAGTATCTTTAATTACATTTTACCGAAAAATCCTTTCAAGAAATTAGTCTAAACAGGTACAAGAGTTACTAAGAGAGTATACTATATGAAAATAAGACAACTTCCACCAAGAGGAAAGAAAAAGTAGAAGCTGCCAGATATCATTATCTTTTTCCCTTAAGAAACATCACTGATCCTGCAACCAGACTATGTCAAGTGACATAACAAGAATAGTATCAGTACAAACAACATGTACTAGTAGGCATTATCGATCGACTCGAATCCACCACATAATATAAAGTAGACATTCAAAAGAAAACATATATTACAAAATTTACCCCACCCAATTCTTTGCCTATGTTTTTACTATTCCAAGTATAATGCTCATTAACTAGTACACTTTGATCTTAACTCGCTACCTTCTTCCGCTTCTAACTCTACCATTTAGCATTCAACCCTCTTGCCACTCTAAAACTTTCCAAGACTACTTTTGATCAGATCTATTCTAAACCACTTAACAGATAGACATGATTGACTAAATCAACTAAGGACAAAGACTTCCAGTTATCAACCTGATCTAACAAAGCACATGAAACATTCCCCACATAATCATACAAAAAATCATACTTGAGTCTAACTCACCGCTTAAGTAACACACAAAGATTCTCTAAACTAGTCCATGGTGTTTAACATGCAATCTCGATCTATATGAAAATCGTCCCAATATTTAAACAAAACAATCCGGCTACTCAGGGACCAACATGTGATAATCATGCCACAAAAAAGTTAAATTTGATTCTCTGATGAAACTCACACTCAAACTGTTAGTTTACCAGCCTGGTATTAGATCAAATTATTTTTAGTACATGCCAGGCGTGGTATTCGAACCAACCATATGTATTATGTACCGACATGGCACCCAAGTCAGTGAGCAATCACAAACAACATAAGCAATCACAATCGAAAAGAACAACCACACTTGAAGCCACAAGTAAATTAATAGATTCATTGCATGAGATTATCAACTTGATGTCATTTTACATTCATCCCTTATATTTTTTCCATATGCATTACACAAGTAATACTATATAACAATTAACAAGCGCCCATCACATAAACTTGGAAAAACAAACAACCATCACCTACCCCAAGGATTTTCTTTCGAATATTTCCTAAGCATAATCCAATCACCATGATTTCCTTCCCCAAGATAACACCCATCCATACCATACAGTCAACCATAGTCCGTCAATCCATCATCAACCTAAACCACAACTAACCACATATTCAATCGTCCAGACTCTGTGTCTGAAGGCCTATACAAGCAATCTCCGACTACCACATGATATAAAGTAAGTAAAAATAAGTCGAACTAATCAATAAAGAAAACTTAGCCTACCTGGACGTCAAAAAACTGCGGAAGAACTCGGAACACAAACTTTAAATTTTGTGGAAGCGAATCCTAATGAACATGGACCGGAAACTCCTGGATTTTAACCCTCTTTGCGTTGAAATCTCTTTCCTCCATGGTTCCCAAGCTAAGGGTGGCTTAGGAGAATTTTTGGAGCAACCCTCGTCTGTTTTCTTCATGAAATTAAAAGTGGGAGGAAAAATAAAAGACATCAAAATTTTTAGGGTTTGATTCCGCCAGCCATACTATAGCGGCATCACCATAGTGGGAAGCGTCCCGCTATGGCGGACTGACGTTAGCTCGGGTCAATTCAAAGTTTTATCACAATCTTCGTGTACCCAATTTTTAAATTGGCAATGAATTTTCAAGAATATTGAGTTCCGCATGAGGTACGTTTGAGTAATGACGGTTCAGGTCGTTACAATAAGATTATATGTTATTTTTAAGGAATGATGTATCTCACTTTATCTGACTCCAAATTTGGTATATAATTATCAAATAGTGAAGTAATAGATAATTATTTAAAAAGTATGAATTAGTAGATATGATATGAATGTGTATCTAATTATGTAGCCTTTTCCTTGTCTAAACCTATTGGTGATCACCTAAAATTGACACCAATTCTCTTAGGCACCTTAACTATATATGCTTTAATTTGTTTATTTTAGACACTTCATGTCATGCTTCGTTGTGTCATTTTGACACCTTCTGCTGACTTGACACATGGTGTGTGTTGCACTTACTCCAAGCATGTGACGAACTTTTTTTTGGTGAATTTTTTTTCTTCATTTTCTTGACTGTTTCTTCCTTCCACCATTCATCTACTCCACCATCATCATATTCATCATTTTTCGTCATTTACTCCTCTGTTACAACTGAGATCATTCATTTTCGTCATTTTTTTTGTCTTCCACTATCCCAAAAATCATCAAATTTTCACCTTTCTAATCATTTGTAGTAGCAGGTACGGTATATAAAAAATGATTTCTAAAATAATTTCGATGAAACTCCATTTTTGAATATTCAATTTTGAAAATCCTTCTCGGATAAAAGCTATGTGTTAGGAAACGTAATTATTTTTTACGTATTTATTTAACATTCTACATTGTAAACAAATATTTTTGCTACAACAATAAAAAAAAAATAGAACAATGAGGTTGGTATCCAGCACCCATTTGTGCTGAAATTCTCGTCAATAAAAACAATTACATAAATAAACACTCACAAGCTATGTATTATGATACATAGAACTGTCAATATGGGCCGGCCTGGCCTAACTCGTTATTTTATAGGGTTGGGCTACGATTTTTGGAGCCCATTTAAGAAAATGACTTTTTTGCCCGGCCTGAATAAGCCTGTCGATTTGTGAGGCTTGAGAAATATGGATAGGGCCGGCCCGTGAGCCAAATAAAAATAAATTATAGGAACCACATATTATAAGTACTAAATAACATCCTATCCCTTCTAGTTTTCTATTTACCAAAAATCCCTTAAAAATGATGTTTGCGGGATACATAGCATTGTGCACGGGATACATAGAGTTTTATACATTCCACATAGCGAGATACATAGCATTGTGCACGGGATACATTAGGTTTGATACATTCCACATAGCGGGATACATTAGGTTTGATACATTCCACATAGCGGGATACATGCGGGATACATAGCGTTGTGCACGGGATACATAGCGTTTGATACATTTCACATAGCGGGATACATAGCGTTGTGCACGGGATACATGCGGGATACATAGGTAAATAAGGGATTTTTGAAAATTTTGAAATATGTAGGGATAAATGGATATTAAGGTAAGTAAAGGAGTGTAGTTAAGTAATTTGTGCTTGTAAATAAAATAGAGTATTAAAAATAGGGAAAATTGTATGAAATAGCAAACTATTAATTTAAATTAAATGTTATAGCCATAGTTAATTTTAATTGTAATTCGTAGCAAACATCCCCTTTTTTTACCATTTGATTCGGTATACAATTAGTCATTTTATACATTTCGGTTTAAAATGTATAAAATACGTTTGTGTTTGTATAAAGCGAGAGAAGAGTGTATATACAAATACAAATACATATATTTTTGTCATATACACTTATAATTATACAAATACAGATCTTATTATACAAATTACAATGTATAAATGAATTTATACAAAACTGAATAATTTGTATAAAATTGGATGTTTGTAGCGAATTATACAAATCAAAAGCTTTATAGCAAACATAAAATTTGCTATGGAGCGCAATTATACAAACTATAGCTATAACATACAAATATGATTTTTATGTTTGCTATATGTGAAAGTTGCTCTTAAAAATAACAGGAGTCTACACTCAAAATATGTTTAAAGTTTGAAATATTACAATTTAAATACAAATTATGTTTATAAAATATGTACTACATAAAATAAAGTTTCTAAAAATTCTAGGGAATCACTACATAGACCATAGCTTATGGAATATATAGTTTTTGTGTTTATTATGATCATTGAAAAACAATTAGGTTAATATTTCTATTTAGTCATTTATGTTTTTACTTGAAATCAAATTTAATAAATATTATATAGAAAACTTTATTTGTGTATTCGATTAACAAGTAGTAACACTAGTCGATATTTATGATGATATTTTCAAATTATAATTTAATTTAAAAAATTATAAAAAATATACTTTTAAGAAAAGAGAGCTGGCCCGACAAAGCCCGTAACCCACACACTTGTGGGCTAGGCCAACCATTTTCTGGCCCACATAAAAAATGAGCTAGCCCCGCCTGACCCGTCAAATTGCAAAGCTTGTATGAATTAGCCCGGATGGAATGGGCCAGCCTATATTGACAGCTCTAATGATACATAATTATTCTTATTAAATTTGTTAGATGAAAATTCAAATTTGAAATTCAAATTTGTTGACTAAATTATGATTGAAATGAATGATAATCATGGACTTCTGCTAAAATTGTTTATCCAAGCACTATTTTGTTGCTTTGGATTGAAGAAATTGAGATGAAATTTGACGACTTCATTGAAGGTCTTTTGAAGCTTCTGAAGAAAAAAAACTCAGATCTTGTTAAAATAATTTTTTTCTTAAAAAAAACTAAAAATTTATTATTTAATTATTAACAAATGTCCTCATTTAATTCGATGCTTTACATGTGTCATTCACTAGTTAATACACACACATTACAATTTTGTTGATTAAGAAAATGTCAAAATATATAACGGGGCATTAGGGGTGTTTGTGGTTCGGTTATTGGCTAAAATCAAAACCAAATCAATCTAGTCATTTTTTAAATTTCTAAAACCAAACCAAATCAAATGAAAAAGTAACCGTCAGTTTATGAATTTTGATGGACTTGGATTTAGGGTTGTTATAGTTGGACGAAAATTTGAGTGTTGGGATTGAGAAAATGTTAAACTTAAAAACTTGAGTTAATTAAAATTTAACAAAATATTTGTATTTTATTTATGAATAATATATAAATAATTATTAAAAATTTATATCTAATTTTTCGATTTGGTTTAGTTATTTTTGCGGTTTGTTTTTAGTAAAACCAAACCCAAATCAAATAGTATCAGTTTTCAAAATTTAAAACGAAACCAAACTAAATATTGAATTTTTTTAATCGATTTGGTTCAAATCATGGTCCAATCTGATTTTTTAACCATAACCATGAACAATCCTACGGAACATGATATGAAAAGTCTAAAATAAACAAAATCTATATAAAATATCTAAGTGAAAATTGATGTAAACTTTAGGTGGCCAGCATACGACCTTTTCCCTTTAAATTTCTGATGGCACACATGTCATTTCCAAATTAGAAAGTACAAAAATGAAAGCCCAACCCATCAACAAATACCAAACATCTAACCACCGAACCGAATCGAATGTAGGAGCAATACGGCGTCGTGCTTACTATCAACGCTCTCTATATATCTAAGGGAGAAAACAGTTGGAACTTGGAGAAATTTCTCGCCGGAAAATGTTGAACAGAACGACGGAGTCTTCGAATCATGAGATAGTGAAGAC
Organism: Solanum lignicaule; assembly: GCA_029582545.1. Taxonomy (NCBI): domain Eukaryota; kingdom Viridiplantae; phylum Streptophyta; class Magnoliopsida; order Solanales; family Solanaceae; genus Solanum; species Solanum lignicaule. The sequence continues at coordinate 29,991 of JAJOOF010003916.1, read as the reverse complement.
ACCAGAAGAAACACCAATTTTAGCTGCTGAAGCAGTACAGCCACCTCCGCCGGGAGACGGCGTCAGTGGAGGAGGAGGAGGTGGCTGGGGACTTTCTGCATTTTCGTATCTTACGGATTTTCAGAAGGCTGCTACTGTTGCTGCTGAAGAGATATCCCGCAATGTACTTCTCTTTCTTCGCATTTCTCTTTGCATAAATGTAGCTTGTTGATCCACCTATAATATCGCTGTCTTAATAGAATATAAGAAAATGCAGCGCGATCAAATGTAATTACTTCATTTCGTACCGTTTTTTCTTTTAAAGACAAAATTTAGTATTGCAGTGAAATGAAGCTAGAAGAGAATGGATGTAAAGGATTCATATAGCTGACATAAACTAGTTTGATTGAGGTGTAGTTGACTGATTCATGATGGAACGTTGGTATTGTCACTCATTTGAACGAACATTGTTCTTAAATTTTTTTAGCAAAACAAGAATTTAAGCTCTCCTTTTTTTAAATTGGCCTGGTTAACAATTCTTTGTGATTGGTTGCATATACCATTTTCATTGGTCGCATTTTGTGTTTAACTAGGTGAAGAATTTATTTAGTTTATTTGTAGTTTTGTATATCTGCTGAGGAAGAAATATTTTGCTTTTTTCCCCAAACTTTTGCATAATGTAAGCGTTCCACTTTTGCAATGCGCAGTGCTCTTCCTTGCCTGTTTTTTCTTCTGTTTCTTGATAAAGCTCCTCCTTAACAAAAGCCATCAGCATTATTTTGTCCTTCATAGACATGAAATGGGCTTGAATAGAGAACAATGGATATAGATGATTCATGCAGCTGAACGTAACTATTTGTAAATGATCCATAAGTTACGCAACTAATGGATGTATGATATTGCTCTTTCCTTAGTAATGTATACTTGTCACCTTTTGGTGTTGCACGTGTAGGTGTTTCCTAAGCACACACTGCACTGGCCAAATCTTTTTTTTTTCTTTATCATAATTATATATTTAAATTGCTACTATGACATCATTTAGCTACGTCTGTCAATACTGTAGCTATTGATATTAGGAATAGTTTGGTAAGCCATGTAGAAACTTGAGGAGAATTGTTATAATTAGATTTTTCTGGGCCTCGGCCATTCATCATCCATCGATGACACAACTGCCACCGAGTTGCTGATGTCTTCTTTTAGAAAAGATGCTTATTGTTTAAAATCTCCTTTGTCAATGTAGCCGCAGTATTCAAAGGAAACTCGATCCAGGAAGAGGTGGTTTACCAAGGCAAAGATCACTTTAAACTGATTATATCTATACTAGTTGTAATTGTTATATCATCAAAACGACTGTCTGTGTGCTCTGTAAATAAATATGGTAGATGCCTAATATTCAGATTTTGTTTGGCTGTGACATGTCAACCAGTTTTATGGTTTGGAAGAGGCTCATCTAAATACTGGTGCTTAATCACCGTACTTCAGCCTAAGTTCACTTTTACAGTCCTATGACTAGATTGCATATAAGAAATGCCATTCAAATTGAGTTATTATTCCTTTTCTCACCTTCTATTTTCTGTAGGAAACTAGAGTTTGTTAATGCAGCTTATAATAATAAAATGAATTTTCACCTTCTGACTGAATAAGGGTCTCGAAATTCAACCCCCATCAACATTTGCCTATTATTATCCTGCTTGATCTTGATTATTTATTCCACAAGCTTAGCCTACGTGTTATTTCGACATTATGTAAGGGAAATACTCTTACACAAATGACCTTAAATTCTCAGGTGGCTCTATTGGTAGATTCTGAATCCTCAGACAAGGATGATCCTGAAGTAACTAATGGTGAAGTGGAGAGTGGAGAGGAGAGTGACAAGAGATGCAAAGCTGCTCTAGAAAAATTAGAGAAAGCTAGTGAAGATTCATTCCTTGGCCAGGCAAGTGATATTAAACAGATGTTAGATGTTAGCTCAATTGACACACATTGAGATGTATTTTCTTTTGCAGGTTTTCTTAAGCATGTGAGGCCCTCCCATCCCCATTTTCTTCTATTTATAGAGAATTATCTTAATTGTAAAGGTAAATTTGCTGTATTTATTTGTTATGATCATGCTTTTAACCATGCAAGATTAATGTGCAGGGCTTGAGAGTTATTGACCATTCAGTCGATAATTTTGCTTCAGGAGCTTGGCAAGCATTAGGAAATGCAATCAAAGGAGGTTCTGATTTAGTCCACAAGTATGTTGACTGATGTCAGAATTGTGAAATAATTGTGTCATTCTTCAGCCCGCACTTTAGAAAGCTTTACATAGCTAGGGTGGAGTATTTTTTAAAAAAAAACATGTTTATTCGGTACATCATGGTCTGTTTGAGAAGAAATGCTGTACCAATTTGATTTTATGCTTGGGGATTTAACCTTGTTCTAGTTAAATGTTTCAATGTTCTATTAGATAATCGTAGAGTGGTGTAAAATCATAAATCATACATTTACAAATATATACAGATATATTTATACACACAGACACAAATATATGGACTAAGAAAAGCAGTCACAAATTCCAATCCAGGATAGCTGAAATAAAGAACCAGTAAGCATGAAAATCAGTTTCCCTGTAGCCGTACTCAGTGTTGAGTCAATACCTGGGTGTTTTTTCATGTAGCGCAACCGAAATTGCTAAGCTAATGATATTTTGTTTTATATTTTTAGGCTTGAGAATTCAGCTGTAAATATTGCGGAATCAATTCAGCATGGTGGTTTACCTGCCACACCTGGTTCCATTGCACCATCCATACTAGAGGTCGGCTAAAAAGTTGATTTTCCTTTCTCCATGTCATCAGCTGTGTAATTTATATTGGATCATTCCTGCAGACTGGAAAAACTTTTACTGCCAAAGGAATGGAAGCGCTTGAGCTTCTGGGCAGAGAAACTATGTATCTATTGATATCAGAAACTGGTATGGATGTTGACAAGAGCTCCAAAGAAGTTGAAGGGAAAATAGATGAAGATCAGTTCTTTGAGGAAGTCACATTTGATCGATGCTTCTATATTTATGGTGGTCCAGAGCAGTTGGAGGTCTCTTCCTTCTCATACTATTGGTTTTCTTTATGAGGTCCTTTTTTTCTCGAGAGCCTACTTATCATATGATTTGCTCACAGGAGCTTGAGTCATTGTCCAATCATTACGCGATGCTGTTCAACCGGAAAAAAGCAAAAGTTCCATCTGATCAAAGGTCTTCTTACGATGGAAAGCTTAAAGAGGTTCAGCAGATTTTTGACTTGAGATCTGAAGTTGATGGAAGTGATATAGAATCAGAAAAAGGGAAGAAAGTTGAGACTGGAATCTGGGATAGTACAGATGAGGTGAAGAATTTGCATGATTCCAGTGTGAACAAGGCTGCAGAATTAGCAGCAGGGTAACATAGATCTGATATTCTCTATTTCCTTTGCTTTCTACTTTCTTTGTTTGTGGTGGGCTAGCAGTGCTTTTAAGGGCCCAGAAAGAGTCCCCTTTACTGCTCAAACATTTTATGAAGTATATGTTATATTATGTGAGGAGGCAATCACTAACACGGTGTTGCTCGTTACAAAAAGGGGAACTACCAAATAAAGAAGTGAACTGACTTCCCTAACAGAACAGGTTGCAGTTTATATAAGAGGTCACAGGTGCAGTGTACTAATGAATTCTATCATGTTTTAATATCCATTCCACATGAATTAAAACTTCTATTAATATGTTAAGGTTTAGTTTGCCCTCAAAATATCTCTGGCTTCCTTATTTCCAGATCACCCAACACACAGCAACTGGAACTGTTTCCCTATTTGCCTCACTTTTTTCCTGCACCAGCAGCCTATCCAGCTCCAAAGCAAGCATTTACTGTCCTTGGTATCACCCGTTTCATTCCAAACAAGCTCAGCACCAAAATTTATAATTGCCCGACCAGTCCCATGATTGCCCAAACTTTTGATCAGTGCACCTCTTTTTAAGTGAGTAACAATCTTGTGCTGCACTCTTACTAGTGTGTTGATCAATTATTCGAGACCATTAATGTGTTGGTAGACTGTTCGTGGCCTATGTTGATCAGATCCTTCAAAATCCTACCGCAACCGTGTCGATCCAAAACAATTTGGGTGTGGGTGTGAGATCAGCACTGGATTTGGGCTGTTGAAGTGTGTGACCATCTAATCTAAAAGTTAAAGTGGTTAGAGGAGCACACCTTTACTTTCTTAATGATATCTTCAACATGTCCCCTCACATGCAGTCCTGATTCTTTTTCAAGGGTCAAGCACGTTGAAATTCATTTTTAATACTAGGTGGTGGTGAAACTCCAACAAAACCTCTTCATGTGTGACTATTTTATCTAAAAAGTTAAGCTGTTAGAGAGCACACTTTTTTTTACTTCATGATGTCTTTAACATAGTCAACCTAACTTTAGTGATTTGACACAAGGGATTAGGATGATATCTTTACAAAACTGATTAAAGGATGGATTGCGATTTCGGTTCACTTGAAATTTTTGTGGTCCGTCAAGGTTGATACTAAATTTAGCATGAAGGCTGAATTCCATTTGGAAATTATTTCTTCTACTAGACTTCATAAAAAAAACTACTTATACCAGAATAAGGATGTACACATTAAGGACTTCTCAGTTTATATATGATGTTCTTAAGGAGATCTGGGCTTAGAGTTGTACCCTTACATTCCATATGGAAACTGTAAATTTTGCTTGGTACTCAAGTTTTTAAAAGGCATATATAAAGTTCTCGATTAACTAGGAATTCGTATTAGTGAATTTTTCTTTAACATTGTTAATGTGGTGAAAGGCTTTTTATTTAAGTGGAGATAATGTATTTGACTTACATTCAAATAATGATTATTTATGGTTGATCTTTTTAATTTTCTGCTTGCATACAGGGATAAACAAACATTGATAAACTATTTGCCTTATTTAAGAGGAAAAAAACCTAGTTTGTTTATGCCTGTCAGGCATCTATGTAGGGTGATACTTAGTGAATTTTTGTAATCCTGATGAAGTGAATGGAAGGAGGGTAATCTGATTGAGATATTGGAGAGCCTGTCAATTCTAACATTGAGTTTTTGCATAATAATGGATGGCTGGTTACGTGAAAAGCTTGCAATTGTTTCTGATATCTTGGTAGTGGTGTTGATTTCTGGTTTAAATTCATTGCAGATTTGCAAATGCTTTAGCTGGACTAGCTCCCAATGACATGATTCAAAGGACAACTGGGAGACTGGATACCCTTCATTCAGAGGGTGTTCATGTATGTATACATTCCGTTTGTCTGCAAGTTCCTTGTGAACAGATTAAATGCTCTCTCCTTTTGAACATGAATCTACTTGTAATTGATTGTCTTTACCAAAACAGAGGCTTTCAGAACTGTGCTGTTTTGCTGTGACTCAACTTCTGGTGCTTGGGAAGTCAATCATTTCCGATGCAAATAAAGTTATGGACCAAGATGTCAAGGAGGAAACTGAGAAAATACATTGGCCTGAAGATTCTATTGAAAGAGCTAATGTTATACGAGCAAAGGCGCAATCAATGACCAGATGTGTTCAAGCAGTTTCTTCCAGTTTCATTACAGGTAAATTTGCATCAGTGTTTCTGCAATTTGCAACTTCATCTTGTTCCTTATTGCCTTGGTCGTAAGCATCATCTTATGATTCAAGTTCTATATTTAACAGTTTCAAGAGTCATTCTGTACAGTCTAGATCATGAAATAATAACTGCGTCCAATCTCAAAAAAATTTAGTTGTGTTGAATTTCCTTTCTTTTTGAGTATTTATGGAATCTCCATGAAAAGTATCGAATCTTATTCTATGGTATTTACATGAGGTTCCTCTTTATGCAAGTTTGCAATAGGACTTAGTTGATCCATGATTTATGTTTCATCTTTTGTCTCTTTTTCATCTGTAGCACCTAGTGTGTGCAGAACCAATCATTTTTGGGCAACAAAGCTTATTCCAACTTGGATCATCCTTCTATGCATAGGCCGTCTGGCTGTGATCTTGACTCTAGAGATGTGATTTTTCCTGTTTTCAAGACAAGCACTATTCCTTTCTCTCCAAACAGTCCAGAAAACACAGAGGGATGGTTCTCCAAAACCTTTTTGGCCCTTTGCTATCTTCTATCCTTGCCAGCTCTCCAGAAGACCTATAACATCTGCTGGCATTTCCCAAGTTACACCACAAAGATTGAAATAAGCCCCCAACATTGCTAAGCAACCTTTACAATGAATGAACACGTGACTGACTGATTACAGCTCCTCTTCACACAAGTAACATCTGTTGCTTAAGATGAAACCTCTCCATTGTAAATTATCTCATGTTAAACATGCTTTCCTAATGACAGCCCACCCAAAACAGGCAACTTTGATGGGTGCTTTAGTTTTCCATTACATTTTCCATGGCCAGCTTAGCTCATATTGTTCCATGGCACCACTTCCCAATTCCATATGCTTCTGAAAATCATTCCACAGTTTACTGATGTACTCCAGATACCACCTTTTAAAAGCACTTAAAACAATGGGAGGGCTCCAAATATCCTTTTTCAACATTTTGGCGTTTATCATCTTCTTCCAAGTATTTTCTTTACCATCATATATTTCCATAGCCGTTTGTACAATAAACTCTTATTATGCAAGCTTAGATTTCTAACCCCCCATTCCACCTCCTTTCTTGTTATCGTCACTTTTTGCCATTTGACCTTGTGTAGCTTCCTTTTTTCTGCATTGCCTTCCCACACGAAATTACTTCTTATGGTTGTTCAGTGTTTCTCTACATTCACATCCAACTTAAAAAGAAACATCATATATGTTGGAACTCCATCCAACAGGCTGCTTACCAAGGTAAGTCTGCCATCCAAAGATAAATATTGCCTTTTCCATGGGGTCAACTTACTGATACATTTATCTATCACCCCTTGCCAGATCCGTTTTTTAGCAGCCAAAGTAAGGCCTAGATTAGTAGTAGGTAATTGTTCAACCTTGCAGCTCAGTACCTCAGCTAGGTGGATTCAGATCAAGAAGAAGCTGAGCGGATTCTTCCCTTTATTTGGCCAGACTCTAATTGTGATTATCAGTGCAGAGTAGATGATATACAAATTTGGTGTTCTATTTTAAACTGCTATATATATTTATTGTCAATTATAGTCAAGGTGCGCGCTTGTGTGTCTATATATAATCATGCATACATATATTGTCAATTGTATGATGTCTGGTTATGTTTAAATCCAAAATCCTAGTCTGAATAATTTTAAAAAACTGTTTGGGGAGAACATGTAGTTTCCCCCTCTATATGTTTGCCTGTGCTATGAATGGCCCTTAAAGTAACAAAAGACTGGTATTTAAGTGGAGAAGGTATAGGCAGATCATTATTTGTTGTAATAGAAAGCATTTGCCTAATGAGTTCTTTGGTCTAAATAAGCGGGACAATCCATGATGAACTTTATGCTTTTACAGGCATATCAGATGTGGCTGAAGCATATTTAGTAGCAACCAAAGGTGCTTCCTCTGGCTCACAAGATTCTCAGAAATCCATCCAGGAAAAGGCCAATGTGTATTCTGGGAATCTTCGTGCAGATCATATCACAGCCATTGACAAGATTCAGGATGGGATTCAGTATTTATCCTACGTGATCGTCTCAACCTCAATGTCTGCTGCTTGAATTTCTTGATGCAAATATTCAGCTTGTTTGTAGTTTTTATCCTACGGTGTAAATAACATAGTTAACTTTTTATACCTTCATCCTTGCGCAAGCAACCTAGAGAGTTTGTTTGCTCTTCCTTTGTTTTTTTGTCCGGAACCCACATTGGGTCCCAAACTAAATCTGGATCGTGCTCTGCAGGGTCCAATTTGGGGGTGACAGTCCCAACAAGATTTTCTCCATACCTAGGGGTCGAACCCGAGACCTCTAGTTAAGGGTGAAACAGTCCCACCACTACACTACAACCTATGTTGGAGAGTTCGCTCTTCAGTGTTGAGAAAAGTCTTCCTAAACCATTGTCATGGTGAACATTGTATGAAGTGGCCATCGACTCTTAAAGAGCAGGCCACCTTGGACATTAGGACAATTAGGATGCAGCTAAATGCCTTGCGTAATCGTTATTCTGGATTTTCTAATGTATGTTCTTTTTATTTCTAACTTCATAGACATACGAGTTTTAGATTAACTAGAAAATTCAATAAGAAAAAAACTCAAAAAATTCCTACTAACAAATTAGCTTAACCCCATTAATTAATAACTCAGATAAATTAATAAGTTAACGTATCTATAGAATTCGTCTAGATTGGTTCACATCTCAAAAAATAACCAGGGTCCAGAAATTAATCAAATAAATAAAGTATTATCTCCAATAGTATAGTATGCACGTAGGAAATAAAAGGTATAGTTAAAAAATTATTATTATTAGTTCAAAGTATTATCTTAACCAAATAGGAGAAAAAAAAGGGGTTACCTTAACCAAATAGGAAAAAACTTCTTGTTATGTGATGTTATATAAAGCCTTTTTTTTTGTCACACAGTTGAGTTGTTTGTATTTCCCATCTTCTCTAACAATTCAACAATCAATAATGGCTTTAGAAAAGCGAAGGGAATTTGAATTGTTAATTAGCCGTCCCCCTTGGAATAACAATGTGTGGATTGAATATGCTAAATGGGAAGAATCACAAAACGAATTTGGTCGTGCTCGTTCTATCTGGAATCGTGCACTTAAAAAGGATTACCGTGACCATACCATGTGGTTGATGTATGGAGATATGGAGATGAAAAATCACTTTATTGATCATGCTCTTAATGTATGGGATCTAGCTGTTACCTTTTGCCCTAAGGTTGATGAGTTATGGTACAAATATATTCATATGGAAGAGATGATGCTCAACAATGTAGCTGGTGCAAGACAGGTTTTTGAGAGGTGGATGACGTGGATGCCGGACCAGCAAAGTTGGTTGTCTTACATTGAGTTTGAGTTGAGGTATAATGAAACAGAGAAGGCACGAGAAATTTTCGAGAGATTCGTACAGTGTCACTCAAAAGTTAGTAGTTGGATTGGGTTTGTAAAATTTGAGATGAAGAATGGGGAGGCAGGGAGGGCAAGAAATTGTTACAAGAGGGCTGTCGATAAGTTGAGAGATGATGATGAGCAAGTTGAGCAGTTGTTACTCGCTTTTGCAGAGTTTAAAGATAACTAGAAAAATTTTAATATGATTTTTTTCTACATATGTTGTCTTTTTTTCCTATATAATTAGCAATTGTTTGGTTTAGTTAATTAATCTCAAGTTTCCGTGAGAATAATATTTGATTTTATCGTTCGATTACTTGTCAATCGTTTATATTTAGAAGCACTAAGCTTTTGACCTGTCTTTTAAAAGACTCTTCTGGGACTCGCCTCGAGGCTCGCCCTAGGGCGGAGCTCTAGCAAAAAGTCCTTAGACTCAAGTGTGGGACTTAGTTCTGCAAGACTTACGCTCTAAGCACCCAATTGTGCGCCCTAAGCACGACCAACGCTCGAGACTCGCTTAATAGATCTTACACAAATTATGTGTTAAAATCTTTAATTAACATTGTTGACCCTCATAATTCTTGAATAAATGAATGATACGTAATATTTTTTTAATTTATAGAGTTAAGAAGATTGAGAGTAACTCAAACAACAAGTGTAGTATCGCATCTTTACTATTTGGTAACATTGTGAAGGTGATTATATATTACGTAACATTTTTAAAATACGTAGAGAAATTTTACTTTTTCACTTATCATTGGTCTTCATGGTTTTGTCATGTGTCTCAAAATTATTATATTTTATTTAGCTATTTGAAAGTAATTTTAATTTTATTCATGAAGGAGTGATGTTTTTATTATAATACTAGTAAGTTTATTGATTATTTTCTTTTAGGGGGTAAATTGTATAGTATGATAAATTTTATTTTAGAAATAATGATTCTTTCATTATTAGAAAGTTAAGATATTAGATTATTAATACTTGTATAGTCATGTTAGAAGTTTTATTTTCTATGAGTTTCCTTAATCATGTTTGTAATTTTTTCAAACTATTGATGTACTTTTATAATTTTGTGTTTTTAGATTATTATACTATATTGTAAATTAAAAATTTAAAGATCCATAAGCTTACGCCCCACGTCTCGAGGCTTATGCCTCGCCCTATACTCAGTAAAACGTCCAGCCTCACGTACGCCCCCGCCTTTTAAAACACTGCTTTTTAGTCTAGGAGTGGCAAACGAGTGAGTCGAGTCGAATATGAGTCAATCAAAAACGAGTTAAATAAAAATGGATAAAGTACTCAACTCGACTCACATTTTAAATGGGTAAAAACGAGTTATGCAATGAATAATATGGCTACTCATATTTACCCATATTATAGTAGAAATCTTGTTAAAAGCTTTAAAAACAAAAACAAATTAAAGTTTTTTTTATCACTTCACTCCACCCCTACCAGCCCCCCTACCCCCTATCCAAAAAAATGTAAAAAAAAAGAAAAAAGAATAATTTCATTTTTTTATAAAAAAAAAAAAATTAAGTTTTTAAAACGAAAAAATTAACTTAAAATGATGAAAATAACCCCAAGAAGAAAACTGGCAGGACAACCGCCAACTGCTTCCCAAAACGAAAAGAAATAACTTGAAATGACGAAAAATAACTCGGAGAAGCAAGCTGGCGAGACAACAGCCAGCTGCTTCCCTGGTCATTTCTATATTATTGAGAATTAACTCTTCATAAAAAGTACCATTTTTAATATTAAAAATAAAAGATAACTTTATGATGTAAAATAATTTTACACTGTCAATATATATAAATTACTCATAAACTCTATTTCCTAAAGGCTAATTTTTTTTTTATTTTCCTACACGATACTTGATATCCACGTTGGAGTTCAACCAAATCTGAATTTGCACCGGGAGTTTCACATTAAGGAAAAAACGCTCCCTTCAAAGGCGAATTTATACCCAAGAAGACTCAAACTCGAGATCCCTTGATTAAGGATTAAGAAACTTCTAAAAGCTAACATTGATGTGCTAATGGCTACATGCAATGAGAAAATGCCACATTGGCTTATTTTAATGGCCATGAAACTATAAATGGATGAGATTGCCATCAAATACAATACCAACCAAAGTGTCTCATTCAACAAGTTGAAACAATTCAAACCCACCTTTGCATTAATTGTTATTATTTGAGACACAAAACAAAGACTACTATTTTCCTTTTTTTTTTTTGCGTCCCTTGGGGTGTTTCAAAGGTCACATTTAATTAACTAAAGCTTCTTTATTTCTATTGACCATGGAGGAGTTTCTCTAACTATATATACAAAGAGAGAGAGATCTGCTTGATAATTATATCAAAGAGAAGTACACACATTAAGAGATTAGTAAAAAACAAACTGAGAGATTTTATCATTTGAATTAGCTTTGTGGTTATTATTATTGGTTATGGCGATTCAAAAGTTAGAGATATGTATCGAGATGGTGAAAATGGCAATAGAGATTGTAGCCGTGTTTGTAGATGCAGTGGGCACTATTGTCTCTAAAGATAATAAGTATTCTTCATCATCATCAACACAATCCAATATTGATCTTCCAACACCCTATGTTGGGTTTTAAGTTAATATATGGATTAATCATATAGTCCATTCAATTTTGTTTTGGGATAGAGAGGTAGTTATTGTTGATTTATTTTTAATTTTTTAACTTAATTGTTTTTAGATGCAATAGTTGGTAAATGGGAGATTAAGTTTTGGTACTCCTTGAGATCTCCATATTGTAAAGGATCTAAGATAATTTCTTGTTAACTTAACGAAATTCAACACATTGTGTTATTGAATTCTTGTGTTCTTCGATTTGTTGTTGTTATATATTGTTCTCCTAATTGTTGAGCAAAATTTTCTTTATGTAAGTTTGCTTGTAGAGTTTGAATATAATTTTGACGATAAACATGTTGATAAAAGAAATTTGATGATTAATTTATTAAAAAGAGGAAGCTTGGCATACAAAATATTTCGCGTCTATAAGGAGTGTGATGTAGACAATCTATCCTAATGCAAGAGGGCAGTGGTGGTTGTTTTCACGCCTTGAACCTATGAACTAAGCTTTACCGTTACTCCAAGATGGATTCATTTTGATACAGACAAAACAATGATTTCTATTTGTTTGTTTATGAAAATATTTCATTATCTAGGTACATGTAACATAGAATTAAGAAGTCGCAAGTTCTTTGTATTTAGAAGCCCTAATATATGCCTTTCTTAAGCACGTCTTATAGAGTCCCATAAATTTTGATGTCTACTGGGAGATTCCTATAGACATTGAAATTAGGGTGATTTATTCCCTTAATATTTTCTAGATTTTTCAGATTACCTCTTCCCTCCTGTAAAATTAATCATACAAATTACAACCTCTTTAACATGAGATTTGGGGTTTATACACCTTCGACACTTTTTGAATATCCAATAAAATTGAAACGACACATAAGATTAATAAAAAAACACTTTTTGAGTATGTCTATGCTTAACTTTAAGCCCCAATGAGGACATAATACGTGGCCAAAAGTTTTTGGAGCGTTACATATGGACCCAATTTAGGTGCATTATATTGGTTTTTAACATTTTACATGATAAAAGATAAATATTATCTCTTCTGTCCCAATACATATGGAACTTATTTTTTTAGTTTATCTTAAAAAAAACATATTTTTATGCATAGAAAAATTTAATTTTATTTATAATAAGATGATTTATATTCATATAAATATTTAAGACTTGTTTTAGATCATAAATTTCAAAAAATAATTCTCTCTTTTTAATGTAGGAGTTTCTAATTAATCGATGTCACATAAATTTGGGACGGAATAAGTAACTTAATTGAAGTGGGAATTCTTTACGAAAAAATATAAATTAACACGTAGATCACGCGTTATCTTGCCAAATATAATCAACATATAATTAAATGAAGAAAATCTTAATATAATAATGATTTATTAAAATAAATAGATTTTATGATAATATAAAAGATGGATGAGTCCAATGACGACACACTAATACATGCAATATATATTGCCTAACGCGGACCTTTTTTTGTTCAAAACGTTTGTGCTGTTTGGTATAACAATTTGGTCTATCTAATAACGATTTTTAAATTTACAAATTCACTAGCTAATCAATAAAATATTAAATATCAATTGGTTTGATAATTGATTAGCAATTATTGAATAGAGTATCGACTAATATTTACTTTTTTATTTTATTTTTTATAAACGCACTATAAAAACGATTTTTTTTCCACTATTTTAAATGCAGAAGAAATAATAAATTGCAAATGCACATTATAAAACTTAAATTAGGTAGTAATAATTGTTCTAAACAAACTCAACTAATGGAATATTCCTTGGGGTGTTTCAAAGGTCAAATTTAATTAACTAAAGCTTCTTTATTTCTATATTGACCATTGAGGAGTTTCTCTAACTATATATACAAAGAGAGAGAGATCTGCTTGATAATTATATCAAAGAGAAATACACGCACTAAGAGACTAGTAAACAAAAAACAGAGAGATTTTATCATTCGAATTAGCTTTGTGGTTATTATTATTGGTTATGGCGATTCAAAAGTTAGAGATATGTATCGAGATGGTGAAAATGGCAATAGAGATTGTAGCCGTGTTTGTAGATGCAGTGGGCACTATTGTCTCTAAAGATAATAAGTATTCTTCATCATCATCAACACAATCCAATATTGATCTTCCAACACCCTATGTTGGGTTTTAAGTTAATATATGGATTAATCATATAGTCCATTCAATTTTGTTTTGGGATAGAGAGGTAGTTATTGTTGATTTATTTTTAATTTTTTAACTTAATTGTTTTTAGATGAAATAGTTGGTAAATGGGAGATTAAGTTTTGGTAGTCCTTGAGATCTCCATATTGTAAAGGATCTAAGATAATTTCTTGTTAACGAAATTCAACACATTGTATTATTGAATTCTTGTGTTCTTCGATTTGTTGTTGTTATATATTGTTCTACTAATTATTGAGCAAAATTTTCTTTATGTAAGTTTGCTTGTAGAGTTTGAATATAATTTTGACGATAAACATGTTGATAAAAGAAATTTGATGATTAATTTATTAAAAAGAGGAAGCCTGGCATACAAACTAAAGGAGTGTGATGTAGACCGTCTATCCTAATGCAACAGGGCAGTGATGGTTGTTTTCACGCCTTGAACCTATGAACTAAGCTTTACCGTTGCCTCCAAGATGGATTCATTTTGATACAGACAAAACAATGATTTCTATTTGTTTGTTTATGAAAATATTTCATTATCTAGGTACATGTAACATAGAATTAAGAAGTCACAAGCTCTTTGTATTTGGAAGCCCTAATATATGTCTTTCTTGAGCACGTCTTATAGAGTTCCATAAATTTTGATGTCTACAGGGAAATTTCTATAGACATTAAAATTAGGGTGATTTATTCCCTTAATATTTTCTAAATTTTCCAGATTACCTCTTCCCTCCTGTAAAATTAATCATACAAATTACAACCTCTTTAACATGAGATTTGGGGTTTATACACCTTCAACACTTTTTGAATATCCGATAAAATTGGAACGACACAGAAGATTAATAAAAAAACACTTTTTGAGTATGTCTATGCTTAACTTTAATCCCCAATGAGGACATAATACTTGGCCAAAAGTTTTTGGAGCGTTACATATGGACCCAATTTAGATGCATTATATTGGTTTTTAACATTTAAATGATAAAGATAAATATTATTTCTTCTGTCCCAATACTTATGGAACTTATTTTTTTAGTTTATTTTTTAAAAAAAAACACATTTTTATGTATAGAAACAATTTGATTTTATCCATAATAAGATGATTTATATTCATATAAATATTTAAGACTTATTTTAGATCATAAATTTCAAAAAATAATTCTCTTTTTAAAGTAGGAGTTTCTAATTAATTGATGTCACATAAATTTGGGACTGAATAAGTAACTTAATTGAAGTGGAAATTCTTTACGAAAAAATATAAATTAACACGTAGATCACGCGTTATCTTGCCAAATATAATCAACATATAATTAAATGAAGAAAATCTTAATATAATAATGATTTATTAAAATAAATAGATTTATAATATAAAAGATGGATGAGTCCAATGACAACACACTAATACATGCAATATATATTGCCTAACGCGGACCTTTTTTTGTTCAAAACGTTTGTGCTGTTTGGTATAACAATTTGGTCTATCTAATAACGATTTTTAAATTTACAAATTCACTAGCTAATCAATAAAATATTAAATATCAATTGGTTTGATAATTGATTAGCAATTATTGAATAGAGTATCGACTAATATTTACTTTTTTATTTTATTTTTTATAAACGCACTATAAAAACGATTTTTTTTTTCACTATTTTAAATGCAGAAGAAATAATAAATTGCAAATGCACATTATAAAACTTAAATTAGGTAGTAATAATTGTTCTAAGCAAACTCAACTAATGGAATATTCCACTAGTAAAATTTATAGCACTTTTAGTTATTTAAAAGAGCTAAACATAATAGTACACATTGAAGTATAGGAAAATTATAACTATCAAATAACATCAAAAGTTTTATCTATAAATAACTTTTCATGAAAAGTACAATTTTTAATATTAAAAATAAAAAATAACTTTATGATATAAAATAGTTTTATACTATCAATATATATAAATTAAACTCTATTTTCTAAAGGCTAATATATCTTTTTGTTTTCCAACCGCTATACACTATTCACATTAGAGTCCTACTAAATTTGAATTCGCACTCGGAAGTTCCACATTGAAGGGGTAAAGCACTCTCTACAAAAATGATTTCATACTCAAGGGGACTCATACCCGAGACCCCTTGGCTAAGGACCGGTTCCTAAAGGCTAACATTGATATGCTTATGGCTACATGCAATGAAAAAATGCCACTTGTCTTGTATCATGGCAAATGCCACATTGGCTTATAATTCTAATAGCCATGCAATATATGGATTAGCTTGCCAACAAATAAAATACCAACCAAAGTGTCACAATCAACAAGTTGAAACAATTCAAACCCACCTTTGAATTATTATTATTTGAGACAAAACAAAGACTATTGTTTTCCCCTTTTTGTGTCCCTTGGGGTGTTTCAAAGGCCACATTTAATTAACTAAAGCTTCTTTATTTCTATGACCATCGAGGAGTTTCTCTAACTATATATATATAAAAATAAGCGAAGTTTTCCTATTGAATATCGAAGAGAAATACACGTGCGTGCTGAGAGACTAGTAAAGAGATTTTATCATTAGAATTAATATTGTGATTGTTATTATTATTCGTTATGGCGATTCAAAAGTTAGAGATATGCATCGAGATGGTGAAAATGACAATAGAGATTGTAGCCGTGTTTGTAGATGCAGTGGGCACTATTGTCTCTAAAGATAATAAGTATTCTTCATCATCATCAACACAATCCAATATTGATCTTCCAACGCCCTATGTTGGGTTTTAAGTTAACATATGGATTAGTCACATAATCCATCCAATTTTGTTTAGGATCGAGACGTATTTATTGTTGATTTTTTTTTTCTTCATTGTTTTTAGATGCAATAGTTGGTATATGGGAGATTAAGTTTTGGTAGTCCTTGAGATCTCCATTGTAAAGGATCTAAGATAATTTCTTGTTAAGTTAACGAAATTCAACACATATTGTGTTATTGACTTCTTGTGTTCTTCGATTTGTTGTTGTTATTGTTCTCCTAATTATTGAGCTAAATTTTCTTCATGTAAGTTTGCTTGTAGAGTTGAATATAATTTGGATGATAAACATGTGGATAAAAGAAATTTGATGGATTAATTTATTAAAAAGAGAAAGCCTAGCATACAAAATATTTCGTATTCACAAAGGGTTTGGGAAGCAATGTGCTAGGCGCGCAATGATGGTTATTTTCACGGCTTGAACCTATGACCTAGCTTTACTATTACTCCAAGCTCCCCTTAGATAGATTCATTTTGATACAGAAAAAAATGATTTTTATTTGTTTGTTTATGAAAATATGTCATTATTTAGGTACATGTAACATAGAATTGAGAAATAGTAAGTTCTTTGTATTTAGAAGCCCTAATATATGCATTTCTTAACACGTCTTATAGAGTTCCATAAAATTTTGATGACTACAGGGAGATTCCTCTTCGATAATCTCCAATGAAAAAGGAGACATTGAAATTAGGGCGATTTATTCCCTTAATATTTTCTAGTTTTTTCAGATTACCTCTTCCCTCTTGTAAAATTAATCATACAACCTCTTAACATGAGATTTGGGATTTATACACCTTCAATACTTTTTAATATGTCCCTTGGGGAACATCCGATAAAATTGAAACGACAGAAAAGATTAATAAAAAAACACTTTTTGAATATGTCTGCTTAACTTTAAGCCCCAACGAGGACATAATAGTTAGCCAAACGTTTTTGGAGCGTTACATATGGACCCAATTTAGGTGCATTATATTGGTTTTTAACATTTAAATGATAAAGATAAATATTATTTCTTCTGTCCCAATACTTATGGAACTTTTTTTTTTTAGTTTATTTTTTAAAAAAACACATTTTTATGTATAGAAACAATTTGATTTTATCCATAATAATATGATTTATATTCATATAAATGTTTATGACTTGTTTTAGATCATAAATTTCAAAAAAAAAACTCTCTCTTTTAATCTAGGAGTTTCGAATTAATCGGTGTCACATAAATTTGAGACGGGATAAGTAACTTAATTGAATTGGGAATTCTTTCCGAAAAAAATATAAAGTAACACATAGATCACGCGTTATCTTGCCAAATACAATCAACATATAATTAAATGAAGAAAATCTTAATATAATAATGATTTATTAAAATAAATAGATTTTATGATAATATAAAAGATGGATGAGTGCAATGACGACACACTAGTACATGCAATATATATTGCCTAACGCGGACCTTTTTTTGTTCAAAACGTTTGTGCTGTTGGGTATAATAATTTGATCTATCGAATATTGATTTTTAAATTTATAAATCCACTAGCTAATCAATAAAATATCAATTGATTCGATAACTGATTAGCAATTATTGGATGTCGTATCGACTAACATTTACCTTCTTCTTTTTTCATAAAGGCACTTTAAAAAAGGTTTTTTTTTCACTAATAATAAATTGCAAATACAGATTATAAAACTTAAATTAGGTAGTAATAATTGTTCTAAGCAAACTCAACTAATGAAATATTCCACTAGTAATTCGATTTCATTTACCCTAAAACACAAATTTAAAGCATTTTTAGTTATTTAAAAGAGCTAAACATAATAGTACACATTGAAGTATAGGAAAATTATAACTATCAAATAACTCAAAAGTTTTATCTATAAATCACTCTTCATGAAAAGTACAATTTTTAATATTAAAAATAAAAATAACTTTATATATATATATATATATATATATATATATTAAACTCTATTTCCTAAAGGCTAATTTATTTTTTTAGTTTCCTAACCGGTATTCGGTATTCACATTAGAGTCTGACTAAATTCGGATTCGCACTGGGAAATTCCACATTACAGGGGTAAAACACTCCCTTCAAAGGCGACTCTATATCCAAAGGGACTCAAACATGAGACCTCTTGATTAAGGAGGAAGGAGTATTTACCACTCCACCACAACCCTAGTCGGTTACTAAAAGGCTAACATTGATGTGCTTATGGCTACATGCAATGAAAAAATGCCACTTGTCCTGTATCATGGTAAATGCCACATTGGCTTATTTTAATGGCCATGCAATATATGGATAAGCTTGCCAACAAATAAAATACCAACCAAAGTGTCACAATCAACAAGTTGAAACAATTCAAACCCACCTTTGAATTATTATTATTTGAGACACAAAACAAAGACTACTGTTTTCCCTTTTTTGTGTCCCTTCTCCCTTGGGGTGTTGCAAAGGCCACATTTAATTAACTAAAAGTCTCTTTATTTCTATGACCATCGGTGGAGTTTCTCTAACTATATATATATATATAAAGATCAGCAAGTCTTCCTATTGAATATCGAAGAAAAATACACGTGCTGAGAAACTAGTAAAAAAAACTGAGAGATTTTATCATTAGAGTTAATATTGTGACAGTTATTATTATTTGTTATGGCGATTCAAAAGTTAGAGATATGCATCGAGAGGGTGAAAATGGCAATAGAGATTGTAGCCGTGTTTGTAGATGCAGTGAGCACTATTGTCTCTAAAGATAATAAGTAGTCTTCATCATCAACAATCCAATATTGATCTTCCAACGCTCTATGTTGGTTTCTAACATATGGAATAATCACATAGTCCATTCAATTTTGTTTTGGGATCGAGACATAATTATTGTTAATTTTTTTTAACTTTTTAACTTAATTGTTTTTAGATGCAATAGTTGGTATATGGGAGATTAAGTTTTGGTAGTCCTTGAGATCTCCGTTGTAAACGATATAAGATAATTTCTTGTTAAGTTAGCGAAATTCAACACATATTGCGTTAGACATCTTGTGTTCTTCGATTTGTTGTTGTTATTGTTCGATCCTCTAGATGAATTCATTTATAAAAAAAAAATTAGTGTATAAAGTATTTCACATTTACACAGGGTCGGGGAAGCTTACCCTAATGCAATCGCATAGTCGTGGTTGTTTTCACGACTTGAAAGCATGACCTATAAGTCGCACAAAGATAACTTTACCGTTACTCTAAGCTACTCTCGAATGGATTCATTTTGATATAGGTTTACATGAGATTTACGGTTTATACAACTTCAACACTTTTTGAATATCTTATACAACTTCAACACTTTTTGACAATCTTATACAACTTCAACACTTTTTGAATATCTCTATGCCTACCTTTGAGCCTTAATGAGCATATAATACTTAGCGAAAAGTTCTTGGACCTATGGACCTAATTTTGGTGTTGTTGGGTTTTAAAAGGTGTGAATGGAAAATGAAGAGTTGCGACTTTTATGGAGAGTTGTGACTTTTATGAAAAGTTGTGACTTTTATGAAGAGTTGCGACTTTTATAAAAAGTTGCGACTTTTATAAAAAGTTGTGACTTTTATGAAAAGTTGTGACTTTTATGAAAGGTTGTGACTTTTTCAAAGGTTTGTGACCTTTCCGGTAAGGCACAATAAGAACCTTTTCACACTACCTTTTGTTTTCTATAAATTGAGGGATTTCCTCTCATTTAAGTTGAACTAATTTTTCTGGACTTCTTCTACTACTACTAAATCTACTATTCTAAGTGTACTTTACTGTCATTGAGTGGTTCGCTAACACCGTGGTTTTAGGTACCGATACACCGGTGAGTAAGATCGTTCTATCCTGGGAGGATATATTCCAATAACCTCGGGTACTTGAGGGGAATAATTTCCTTAAGGGGACACTGTGCATTCAGTGGGCTCGATTTTCTTTCTTTAAGAAAATTATTTTTATATTGTTTCTAATCTGTTTCTGATTCTATTTTCTCTACTAGTTTTAATTTTCTAGTTTGAAAATACTCTTTAAACTTTGTTGTTTCTTACCGAGTTCTTCAAAGTTTTGTTCTAAGTATCTTAGGAATACAAGATGAACAACAATCTTAAGGAAATTATTATACTGTTGGTATTTCTTGTATTCTACTGATTGAGAGAAACAGATCATGGAAGTAGAAGATTAATGCATTACTTCTCCAGAATTCGGTGCTTTGTTTAGCAAGGTCGAAGTGAGAATGTACTAGAAGAATTGGTGGTATTTCGGTTAAAGATTACACCAGGTAACCATCTTATTATTTATCTAAGGAGGAAAATAGTTTCTAAAAGTTAACAGTTTTAATATTTATCATGTATGTTTTTGGAAAAAGATCTGCAAACCATATGATTTTTGAATGAATTTTCCTTGGCAAAGAGTGTTGCCTTTAAAATTCTGGAGTTTGCAGAATGAGAGATGCACATTTTTGTTTGATAAAATAGTATGTCAAAATGTTATAGTTGGAAGGCTATTTGAAAAGAAAAGCATATCTATGTGATAATCTAAGAATATGTTTAATTCTGTTTGGAGACTAAAAAAATAAACTTTTGTAGTTTTGTACTCCATGTGAAATTTGATTGTGTCTGATTTTTGTAGACTAAAAACTTTTGTAGTTTTCTACTCTGGATAAATTAGACTATGTTATTAGTTTGAAGAATATGAAAACTTCACATAATAAGTCAATGTTGTACTTTTGACTTTCTATAAACTTCACCGTTATGTAGAAACAAATTGTACAAATTTGTTTTGTCTTTATTGTTAGTATTCTAAATACTAAGTGGTATGTCTATTTGTGATAGAGGAAAAATACCAGTGACTTAGAGTTTGTGATTTTGTGCCTCTATGGAATGAACTTTGACATTGTGTAAAGATTGTCAAGGAGAATTGAAACACTATAATTCTTTTGTAGTATAATATTTTCAAAAGAGGTTTCATGTTGCCAATGACACTTTGATAGCATGAGAAAAAAAATATGTGGAAAAACTATTTTCAAATACTTGAAAAATATTTTTGAGATCATATTTAAAATGTGGGGGTGTGATGCTTATGACAAAGATAAAATTAGACTTACTGTCTAATTTAAATTTGGAGCACAAGATATGAAATTCGATGATACTTTTGTATTATGTTAGACCCATAAAATTTTTGGAGTATAATTGATATTGTGGTCGTTGAGTTTCTCTTTTACTAGTATATGGTATGACTAGTATGAAACTACCAAATTATATTATATTTGTTCAAAACGATTGAGTTCTTTTATGAAAAAGTGTCACTTAAAATGTTGTGACTTTTCATGAAAAGATATGTCTATTAAATATAATTATTTGTATAGACATGAATATTGGTGAATAATCATTTGTCATGTTTTGTAAAAAAAATATTTGGACTATATTGCCTTTATTGGACCCGATGAAACTTTGTTCATGGGTAGTTCTATAACAATCAAATTGAAAGTTATGGAAAGGTCCTTTCGAAAAGGACATTTGACAAGGTGATAACTCTAAACAATGTTTGTATCACACAAAATTGTAAGAAATAGGAACAAAATATTTGTGAGAAAAAACTACCTCGCGGAGAACTTTTCAAACTCAATATTTTTATTTGTTCCTACTTGCTTGAGTCAAACTGTTTGTGACATGAACTCTTGGGGCATGTCAATTACAAAACCTTGTAAGGAAAACTGATCAACTTAGAAGTTTTGTCTAACTTTGAGTGCAATAAATAAAAATGTCAAGTTTGTGTGGAATTTAAGTATGCTGAGCATTCTTATAAATCTGTTGAAAGGAATTCTAATCCCTTAGAGTTGATTTAAACTGACATTTGTGATATGAAGTTAACACCATCTCATAGTGGGAAAAAGTATCTCATAACTTGCATTGACAATTACATTAGAAACGACTATGTTTATTTGCTGAATGGTAAGGATGAAGCAATAGAAATGTCTAGACAATATAATATTGAAGTTGAAAATAAGTTGAGAAAAAGATAAGAAGTGATAGGGATGGAGAATATAAATCTCCTTTTGCAGAAATATGTTTGGAAATTGGATTTATCCATCAAACTACAGTCCTATTCACCTAAATCTAATGGAATTGCAGAATGAAAAAAAAAAACTGAACTTTGAAGAAAATGATGGCTGCATTACTTATAAGTTCAGGTTTACCACAAGACTTGTGTGGAGGAACTATTCTTACTGCAAAAGAAAACAACAAAAGGTTTTGTCTTTTCAGAAAGAAAGAAATTTTGTTTGTTCAGGACACAATCTATTCCATATATGAAATGGAAAGGAAGGAAATCCAACTTGAAATACTTCAAAGTGTGGGGGGGGAGGGGGGTGTCTAGCCAAAGTCCAAATTCCTATTCCTAAAAGGATTAAAATAGGACCTATGATTGTGGACTATTAAATTAGACTTGAGTAGTCTAGTGAAGGGTCTAAAAGACCTTGGAAAGAAAAAAAGAGATTGTACTTAATAAAGAGATTCAGAGGCGTAGTAAATGTCAAATGACATCTACTTCCTTCGAATATGATTTTGTAACATTTCTTGTGTCTTTTGTAGACTCATCCTTCTGGAAAGATAGTCTCAATAGTGAGATTGATGCAATCTTGGGCAACCATATTGGAAGTTAATTGATCTTCTTCCAGAAAATAAACTTTTGGGTTCAAAGTAAATCTTCAGAAGGAAAATGAAAGTCGATGGATCTGTTGACAAATATAAACATGACTTTTTGTCAAAGGCTTTAGACAAAAACAAGGTCTTGATCTTTTCGATAAATACTCGTCAGTAACTAGAATTACATTCATTCGGATGTTAATATTATTAGTTGCGGTATATGACCTCCAAATTCATCAAATGAATGTGAAAACAACTTTCTTAAATGAAGAATCGGAGGAAGAAATTTACATGGAACAACCCGAGGGTTTTGTGGTTCCTAGTAAAGAAAAGAAAGTGTGTGAACTTGTTAAGTCACTTTATGGACTAAAACAAGCACCCAAACAATGACATAAGAAATTTGACCAAACCATGTTGGCAAATGGATTTAAGAATGATGGAAGTGATAAATGTGTTTACATTAAAAACACACGGTCATTGTTTGTTTGTATATTAATGACATATTGATCATCAGCAGAGACACTAATGACATAAATGTTACTAAACGTATGCTAGAAAGCAAGTTTGATATGAAAGATCTTGGAGTTGCTAATGTGATCTTAGGTATAAGAATCCTTAGAACTCCATAATGTTTAGCATTGTCACGGTCTCATTACATTTGAAAAAAAAAAAATACTTGACTAGTTCAAATATTTGGATTTTAATATTGTCAAGACTCTAATAAATGCGAGTTTTGTACTTCAAAAGAATGAAGGCAAAGGTGACTCACAATTGGATTGTGCTAGAATATTGGGAAGTATGATGTATATAAGAAAGTGTACACGATCATATATAGCATGTGCTATTAATAAACTTAGTCAGTTCACGAGTAATCCCAATCAAACTCATTGGATGACAATGAAAAGAGTTTTGGGGTATTTAAAACATACTCAAAACTATGTCTTGCATTATAACAATATCCAACAGTATTGAAAGGATATAGTGATGCAAATTGGATCACCGGGATCAAATGAAGTAAAATCCACGAGTGGATATGTATTTACTCTTGGTGGAGGAGCAGTCTCTTGGAATTCTTCCAAAAAGACATGTATCGCTAGCTCTACAATGATCTCTGAGTTAGGTGCTTTAGATAAGGCCGGTGAATAAGTTGAAAGACTCCGAAATTTCTCGATAGATATTCTTTTTTTGTCCAAACCTTTGGCATCAGTATGCATACATTTTGATAGTCAAGATGCAATAGATAGGGCATGGAGCATGATGTATAACGGAAAGTCTCATCATATAAGAGATAGACATAATACCGTTAGAAAACAACTACTCTCTAGTGGAATTATCACAATTGACTATGTAAAGTCAAATGATAATGTGTCGGATCCACTTAAAAAAGGCCTAACTAGAGAGAAAGTTGAAAGATCATCTAAGGGAATGGGTTTACGACTTAGGACAAGTCATTATGGAGGTAACTCTATCTAGCAGATTGGAGATCCCAAGAGCTAGATTCAATGAGAAAAATAATGTTGTGACTGACGGTTCGACATTGTCAATTAACTCAATCCATTCTCATGATGAAGACAATGTTCAGGAACGAGGTTAAAACATTAAGGCTTGTTAATGAGTTAATAAAACTTAAAGTTTGTAATGATTTGCTAAGTTTGGCAGACTTGACTAAATAATGTATCTACGCTATGACACGATTAGAAATCACCTATGTGAGTGTGAAGTGTAAGCCGCTTCAAAGAGAATTATTGTCAAAAGCCTATTCTCTATACACTCACGAAACCAAGAGGTGTTCATGGCTGAAACGAACACAATCGTAAGAAACAAATAAACAGTAAAGGGTTAATTGTGTGACATATGGTTGTCTAGGTATACACCAAAGCTCGACGGTTCAAAGATAGCGCATCTACCGATTGACCGAGTATATCTGACATATGTTCACTACGGAAAGTCCAAGGGGAAACCTACTTATCCAGATGCAATTAATTCTTGCTTGTAAAGTACACATACTTGTCCGTTTCTTTGTCTTGGAGTCATTCCCCATTCATGCGGGGGATTGTTGGGTTTTAAAAGGTGTGAATGAAAAATAAAGAGTTGCGACTTTTATGAAAAGTTGTGACTTTTATGAAAAGTTGCGACTTTTATGAAGAGTTGTGACTTTTATGAAATGTTGTGACCTTTCTGAAAGATTGTGACTTTTCCAAAGGTTTGTGACCTTTCCGGTAAGGCACAATAAGAACATTTTCACACTACCCTTTGTTTTTTATAAATTGAGGGATTTCCTCTCATTTTAGTTGAACTAATTTTTCTGGACTTCTTCCACTACTAAATCTACTATTCTAAGTGTACTTTACTGTCGTTGAGTGGTTCGCTGACACCGTGATTTTAGGTACCGGTACACCGGTGAGTAAGATCATTCTATCCTGGGAGGATGTATTCCATTAACCTCGGGTACTTGAGGGGAATAATTTCCTCAAGGGACACTGTGCATTCAGTGGGCTCGATTTACTTTCTTTGAGAAAAATATTTTTATATTGTTTCTAATCTGTTTCTGATTCTGTTTTCTCTACTAGTTTTAATTTTCTAGTTTGAAAATACTCTTTAAACTTTGTTGTTTCTTACCAAGTTCTTCAAAGTTATTTTTAAGTATCTTAGGAATACAAGATGAACAACATGTGCATTATATTGGTTTCTAATGTATAATTACATTTTATTTCACTAATTAATAATAAAATTTCATATTTCAAGTCACAAATCTAGATACATATTTTTTGCTATCAAGGATACAATAAAATAGAGAGAGAGGTGAACGAGAACATGAGGGAGATGAGCGAGATTTGCCTATGTATCTGGTATACCAAATATGTGAGCGATATAGAAGAGTGGTGAACGAGATGAGAGGGAGGCGATGGAGCTTTGTCTATGTACTAGATACATGTGAATCCATTTGGATACAATGTATCTATAACAAATTACACCATATTTTGATCCCAAGATACATGTATCTGGACGCACCAAAATTTGATAAGATTCATAATATTGCAAACTAGCATGTATCCAAGTAATTAACTCATAAACTAGTGGAATCCATATGATAAGATGATTTATATCTACCTAAATATTTAAGACTTGTTTTAGATTTTAAATTTCAAAAGTGTTTCTATCTTTTTAAACTATGAATCTAATTATTCGGTGTCACATTTACACATAAAAATGAGAAAAAATAAGTAACTTAACTAAGGTGGGAATTCTTTAAGAAAAATATACATTTACACGATCACGCGTTATCTTGCTAAATATAATCAACATATAAAATGAAGAAAATCTTAATGTAAAAATGATTTATTAAAATATATAGATTAATTAATATAAAAAATGGATCATTGCAATTACGACACACTAATACATGCAATATATATTGCCTAACGCGGACCTTTTTTGTTCAAACATTTGTCCTCTTGGGAGTATTTAAATGGCAACAAGCATATTAAAATTGAACTTCAAGATTTGGTAGGAATTATTCTTCTAAGAAAACACAACTAATAGAATATTCTACTAGTACTATAGTAAGCAGAGGGGAGATTTAGTAGCAATAGATTTTTCTAATATTACAACTAAAATAAGCAGCAAAATGACATTGTATAAAGTCGTTAAAATATTTAATGACATTTATATAAAACGTTGATTATAAATATTTATATTTGCTATTGACATTAAATATAACATAATACAATTATATTATTATCGCAAATTCCTTTATTTGTTGCAGTATAGTAATTCCATTTTCCATAGAACTAAAATCACAAGGCATCTCAAGTCATAAGTCATTTAAAAGAGTTGAACTTAACTATATACATGGAAGTGTAAAAGAAAATCTTACCATAGATTAGCTCATTTAAAAGATATTTATAGCCTATAGGTGACTCTTCATTAAAAAGTGAGGTTTATAATCTTAAAATGTGATAATTTACTTGCTATAATAAGTAATTATAACATGATCATTAATGTAATTTATTTTTAATATTGGTGTATATTGTAGACATCAAAATTTTATATGACTCTACTAGACGAGTTCGAATTCTTGGAGGATACACTACTCTAAACCCTAGTCCACCCTTATATAAAGGGCGTAATATAGTCCTTTAAAGAGACATCTCGAATATTTCGCAAATTCATGAAATATTTACAAATATCAATGGATAACCAAAAAATCTCAAGGAGGTTCATATCATCGAAGTTCGAGAAATATGAGTTACAGAGAAATCTTAAGAGAGACAAGAATCAAATGAGAAACAAAATTATACCCATATCTATTTATCATAAAATATTCTTGTTTCTTCATATATTTTGTGTGTGATTGTAATTTACTTTCTGTCACTTTAAAATATTTTGCAGATTTATATAAATTAAGCTTTATTAATTAAGTTAAATTAAAATAAAATATGCCAACGTTAACATGTGTACGGCTAAATGCAATAAATATAAATAAATAAAAGCCACTTGTCTCGTATAATTGCAAAAGCAACATTGGTTTATAATAAGTTTCTTACTTTAATGGCCATGCAATGAATAAATGGATAAGTTTGCCAACAATACTAGCAATGTGTCTCATTCACAAATAATCCTTGCACTATTATTTGAGAGAGAAACAAAATCTACTAGTATATTATTAAATAGTTTTTTTTGTGTCCCTTGGGTTATTCCAAAGGTCATATTTAGCTAAAGCTTCTTTATTTTTTTTTTATGACCATGGAGGAAATTCTCCTAACTATAAATAATAACAACAGAATGTGTTTATAATATCAAGCAAAATACGCGGAAACTAGAAAAAAAGAAATTGAGAGATTTTATCATTATAATTATTCATTACTATTCAATATGGTGATTCAAAAATTAGAGATATGCATCTCGATGGTGAAAATGGCAATAGAGATTGTAGCAATGTTTGTAGATACAATCGTCTCTAAAGATAATTCTTCATCAACATCACACTCCAATATTCTTCCAACACCCTATGTTGGGTTTTGAGTTAACATATGAATTAATCACATAGTCCATCCAGTTTTGTTTGGGATCGAGACGTAATAGTTGGTGATAAATTCTTTCTTTAAGATGTATAATTTATTTGTGTATGGAGTTTTGGTAGCTTTTGAGATCTCCATCATAGATGAGCTAGTTATGATTTTTTTTTTAAATTTTATTTTATAAATTTAAGAATTCTTGTTTAAGTTTTGTAATTTGTAGCATAGTCAAAGAAATTCAAATCATGTTGCTTAATTACTAGCTTCTTCTTCGTGTTCTTCAATTTGTTGTTATTATTATTTGCAGTATAATTGAATACAATTTGGAGAATAAAGATCCAGATAAGTTGCTATACTATAAAAATTAATTGGATAATTTTAAAGTTCTTCTTCAATTTTATATACGAATTTCTTATTCCAACATATATATTCCCAACTTTTTGGATATAGTTTCTTTTGATTTTTTATTTATTAATTTTTCTGGGTTGTGTCCCTAAATAGAGAGAGGAGAAAGAAAATGAGCTACTGCTTTTATTTGTCAAAACTAAATAATATTCATTTTTTTTTACCATTTTCACCTAGAAAGTGGTATTTGCTTTCTCACCTAGCGATTACTATATATTTTTGTATAAAAAGAAGAAACCTCACTAATTAGGAGCTAATTAGTTAGATACTAGTTTGTAATATTACGTATCTTACTAGATTTTGATGTGTTCAGATACATGTGTCACGGGTTACATAGGGTCAAAATTAGATGTAATTTGTTTTAGATACACTATATTCTCAAGTGGATTCACATGTATCTGAGAATTGAGATACATAACGAATCCCGCTCGCCTCTCTCCCATCTCGTTACCAGATACATGTGAATCACACTAGATACATCTACTGTGATTCACATGTATCTGAGATACAGAACAAATCTCGCTCGTCAACTTCCCATTTGGCTCGCCTCTTTCTCTATTTTAGTGTATTTGGTAGCAAAGATACATGTATCTAGGTGTATCTTTGTCACGCCCCGAGCCTACACCCTGGGCGGGACTGGCACTCGGAGACCATTTCTGGCCCCAAGTGAACCCTTGGCCTGGCTTACTTAACTCAGCGGAAGACTTAACTTAATGAAACAACCTCAAATAATAACTTAAAGAATAATAAGTTGGCCAAAATGGCACTTAAGTCTTAAACCACATCTGAAAGATAAAGAAAGACATCTGGACTACTAACTATATGACTGTCTATGAAGCCTCTAAAAAACTGAGATGGATGTTGGGACAAACCCCACAACATCCTAATAAATGAAAGACTGAAAACGAATAAAAGAGTCCTCCGGAATGCAAGGAGGCTCACCACTGACCCTGAGCTGCTCAACTGGATCAACGAGGTGCTGGATGCTGATCCTGGTTACCTGCGTCTGCATCATAATAAGATGCAGGCCAACTGGCATCAATACATTGAATGTACGAGTATACGAGTTGGAATGCTAAACCACACATAGGCTAGAAGGAATCTGAAAGAAACTGAATAACTTACCTGGCTCACTCAACTCAACCTGACTGACTCACTTCAATATAAAGCAATTTACAGCAAGTGCAGTATAAAGAAAAACTGTTGAAAACATGCTATAAACTCTGTGTGTATGTAAAGATACAATAAATATGAGATATATGTAGAAATACAAATGAACTGATGTATATAGAAATACAATAACTGTTGTGGGAGTTTCTCTAACTGACAACCATCACATAAGAGCTATAGTGATGA
>JAJOOF010003915.1:0-88922 GCA_029582545.1 Solanum lignicaule | reverse complement strand
TGCAAGAAGGCTTAAGTAGCACTGATTCAATGTTGTTCCCTCTTTGAGGCTTAGGGTTAGACACCCTCTCCTCACTAAACCTTGGGAAAAACTTATCAGGACCTTTCAAGAGAAAAAAATGTCATCCTTAACCTCTTTCACTCCCTCAACCTTTCTCCATGTTTCTCTTCCTCAATTTGGAGAGAAAAAATCACAAGGCAAAAAATATTCATATCATGATCAAGCATGACCATGTGACATTCTTTTCCCACTAGATCGGACAAACTCGACACTCATTTTCGACCAAGGATCAGACACTAGAATTGGAACATATTTAGACAATTGGTTGAACCTCAATGCCTAATCCCTAACACTCATATCTCATTGCCTAAGGTTAATGAACTCAAACACCAAAGATTCTCTCATCTATAAAGGGAATAACCTATCTAGTAAAGCACTCTTGAACATTTCCCACTCTATTGGACCTCTACCTACCGGTTTAGCCCCTTTACATTGATTAAACCAACCTTGAGCAACCCCTTTGAGTTGACAAGAGGCCAACTCCGCCTTCTCTACCGGAGTCACTCCCACCGAGTCCACCATCTTAGAGACCTCATCTCTAAGCTCTTGAGGATACTCTCCCTTTTTGGAGCCATAAAACTCCGAAGGGTTCATCCTCACAAAAGCTCTCACTCTCAAAGTAGTAATACTCATTATAGGATCAACCGGAGCTACCACCACCCGACTCACTGGAGCCGTTATGACTTGAGCCAATATTAGAAAAACCAACCTAACCTCCTCATTAGTCACATTATCCCCTATAGGGACAATTGGAGCTTGGGGAGGAGCTTGGAGGGGAACATCTTGCCCCACATTGTCTTCCTAATTCCTTTCAATGTTAGTCCTTGAAGTAGTCATATCCGTAAAACCATAGGGCACACATTAGGAAAAGTCCTAATAAAGCTACTCTGTGGCACGACTTAGAAAATGCAGAAGTGAAGTTTTCCTAACATCCAATAGCCTCATATTCATAAATGTGGCGCGCTTCACATTTATGAACAAGACTCTACTAGACGTGGTTTGAGACATCCTAGAACCATCCCAAAATCTTGTGTCCTGATACCATGTTTGTTACGACCCAGGAGTATCCCCTAGACGTAACACGGCGTACAAGACTCTGAAAAGCCTTAGTCAAGCCTCTTAGCATATCATAACATAAGAACATAGGAAATAGTGTGGAAATTTAAAAAATTTCTTTACAATCAATGTCTTTTATAAAAGTAAGTGGGAGTTTGCACTATGTCTCAAACCATCTATAACACTTGAATAACACTTTGGGACGTAGCCTATGCAAAAGTCTAAAATATAAAAGAAAGACTTAAGGACATAATGGTCAAGCCCTCAAATACTATGAGGACTGACCAAGCCTCTTGTTCTAGATCTACTATGATCCTAACCACGAGGATGGAGGTCGATATCGCCGAACCATACACTTTGTGAAAAAGGTAGAAGAAATATGGGTTAGTACAAAAATGCACGAAGTATGATAGCCATGCATAAAAACCTTTGGAAACATGCTAAAAGGGACATTTTAGTAGATTGCATGCACTTTGCTATTTAAAACCACTATTTAGAAGTTAGTGTGAAAACACAGGTCATAAGCATAAGAGACATCATGATAAGGCATAAACTATAGCATGGTAGATAACAATCACAACTAGTGAGTATAAGAAATATCATTAGGTACATGTCCATAGCCAATACAATCTAGTTTTAGTATGTCATGAGAGAAACATTCCATGAGTCACCTAAATGCAAGCTTGTGCAATGCATAGGTAAGATCCCATAATCCCACCCATACTAAGCAAGTCACTTTAGATCCTCATTCATATTTACTATCTTTTAATCTCATCCTTAGCCTATTTCTCGTAGACAAGGAAACACTCACTTTTAGTTAACCACCTAAGGGAAAACAACTCATGGCAACAATGCAAATATTCTACAACATTACAAGTAGCATTAACATCAAATGCAATTGCCTTCTAGTCACAAACACATTCACTACATGAATAAACATGACAAAAGAGGAACTTACCATAACTACTCCCAAAGCCTACTTGTGCAATGCATGGATGAAGTCCCATACCCCCCACCTACAGTAATTAGTACTTCTTGAATATCCATAGTTCATCCTAAACTTGACCTTGTGGAAATTAGCTTTAACCAACATAGACCATGAGAGCTTATTCATGAATTCAGTGTCTACCCCACACCGAAAAGGGGTGTCCTACTTGCCTAAGGTAGAACTCAACTATTATATTAGGTGGATCCAATAGCTAAAGACCTATATGGGCACATAGTTTATGGGATAAGGGTATTGCTACTAGAAAACTCGACCTCTAATAATGTAAGGGCTTCCATCCCAAGAGATTGTTCCTAGAAATCCGACCTCTCCTATCATGAGGGCTTCAATCTCATATCACTATCCACTCGTGCTAAGCATAATTCCCATTGAGTTTATATTAAGTCTTGAGCTAAATTGATAATTATGGAAGGGTGTCTTGACACTCAATCCAACAAACTCATGCTAAAGCTCCCAGACTCATTAGGTGAGACTAGTCTTCAAACTTTAGAATCACTATATTAGACAAACCTTTCACATTGTATGATATTCATAACTAAGTGTGTAAATGAGGATAATCATCCATTCAACACAGCAATTAGATTATAGTATATTCACTTTAATCTCAAAGCAATCTAATTGTATACACACAAGTCTCACACACATAGCTAATTCACAAGTTTTGCCCTACAAGGAATATAGATCACTTTCAACAAATCTAACTAGAATTACTACATTAGATACACATGGTAACATGATTTAAATAACTAAACTACTACAAAATCATCTCATAATATTCATCTCACCACAATTCACCCACATCACATAGTCACAAATTGGGGACATGGGGGTTCATGGGTTCTTGGAGGAAAATTAACATCAAAACCACAGATATTCCTCAATTAATACATAATTCAAGTAATCAATTCATTATATTCATGATTCTATAACATTCTATTAATACCAATCAACACCCACACTTTAATATCCAATTTGGGAAATTGGGGTAATTCATGGATTCATGGGAGATTTTATCATAAAACCACCATAAAACTACCATAAACAGAAACTCAATCATAATATAAGATAATTAAATCATTGAAAATGTTTTTAGAAAGAATCCATGATTTGGAGTGAAAACCCTAGGTTTTGGACTCTTCTACTTTAAAATTGAGAGTTTGAGGACTTCATAGATGAAAGCATTCCATGAATCAAAGACTACAATACCTTAGGTGAAGAAATCCAACAAATTCGAGTAAAAAATCTTCCTTCTTCAAGCCCAAACTTGATTTTCTTCTTCTTATTCAATGGAGTTTTAGAGAAAAGATTTTGGAGAGGTTTAATTTGGTTATGATTTTGGTCTTTGGATTTATGAAGTATAGGGGTTAGTTAGTTATTTAAAATTACTAATACAAGTTTATTAAAACATTATAAAATGACCCGACGTTAAAATAATTAAATTAGCAATTACCTAAAATGACTTACCTTAGGCAATCTAGATTGGGCAGGTTACAGGCATGACCTACGGTCCGTGGATGGGCCTATTGGCTGTCCTGTAAGTCCGTAGGTCATGACCTGCAGCTCCTAAAATTGGACCTTGACCCACGAACAGGTGCTACGGGGCGTGGATTGACCTATGCCCAGTAAGTTCCCCATCCGTAGCTCACCATTTTGGGCTGTTTTGGGCAGATTTGGGGTTAGGCTTTAGGGTCCTACTCAAGGACCCTTGGTTGGTCCTTGGGGGGGTCGTACCTTGACGTTTAAACCCTAAACACCTTGTCCTAGGTACAGGAAGCCATTTTAAAACATTAACCCACACATCAAATTCTAAAACTCTCACGTAAGGCTCTAGTTTCACCTACTAGTTTTCCGGGTGTTACACTTAACTTATTGTTAGTATTATTTTTTGTTTAGTTATACCCTTGTAATCACTACTTATCGTTTTGGGTTCGGGGCAACTTACCTACTAGTGGATTTAGTAAGTGCCATAATGACTTGGGAAGTCGGGTCATGACATTAATGTTCACCTTAAGAGTTTTCGTTGCTTGAGATTTTTCTTTCAACAAATAGATAAATCCATAAAGTGAAAAATCATCGATAAAGGTGATAAAAAAATTTCCCAATCAAAAGATGGAAAATAAAAGGGCCCGAAAAAGTCAGTATGTATAATTTCAAGAAGCGTAGTGCTCCTTATGGCACATATTTTAGTATGTTTGCTTTCCTTTACTACAATGCAAACATATATCAAGATAAAAAAATTCAGATACGGAAGAATTCCATTCTTTACTAATATTTTTAATTTTTCTTTGGATACATGACCCAAACGCTTGTGCCACAAGTAAGCAGAAATTTCATTTAGTGAACTACATTTAATTCCAACATTTTGATTAATAATAAGAAGGGATTCAGAAAAAATATTATCGAGTTTCAATCTATATAAACCATCAATAAGAAAACCAAAAACATAAAAACAATATTCTTATACAAATTGAAACATCCATGTCCAAACTTAAAATCAAATCCATAAACATCAAGTCTTGAAAGAGAAATCAAATTTCTAGAAACTGAAGGAACATAAAGGTTTGTAATAGTTCAAGGTGATGTCCAGTTTCCAAGATCAACCAATAAGTCCATGTGCCTTCAATTTGCGATTTTATACAATTTCCCATGAACAAGAAATGCTTATTTGGATTTGTAGTTTGGATCATAGTGAATCCTTGCAACATAGTGAATACATGAGTAGTTGCACCAAAATCAAGAAACCAAGTATAATTAGGAGCTTCTAGAAAATTTGGTTCGAAACATACAAAAACACTAAATGTACCTTTCTTTTTCAGCCAAGTTTTACATTCTTGGCAATCTTTATGATAGTATCTTCCTTTCTATAGAAATGACATACATTAGCCTTGAGTTCCTTACGACCATCATGTGAAACTTTAGAAGGTTCTATGTTCTTCATTAACTTATTGGCCTTCACTTTAAGTCTTTTACCAGCTCCTTGACCAATGAGGTTAATTAAATTACCTCCTTATTTCTTAAGTCTTGACTGTTAATGAGTAAGCATAATGGACAATTCATTAACATACCACTTACCTTAATAGTGTTATAGTTAATTAGGAATGGTCCTTACTGATAGCACTTAACTACACTTCATCCAATTCTAAGTGTAGGCGGTCGCTAACAAGTACAAACCCAACAAAGAGTTGAGGTCAATCCCACAGGGAGTGATACGGTAAAGAATTCATTTAAGAAGTAAAAATGTGTCCTAATCGTTTGTACAAGTAAAGGTTTCGTAACATTAAAAAAAATCATAAAGTTTCAACGATTAATATGAAATGGGGGGGGGGGGGATTTGGGTAACCAATTTAAGACAAATAACACTGTAAGTAAACAAGTAGAGATTGGACCTTAGGAGTGTGAGCAGTTGAATGTTAATTTCGCGTGATAGGTGATTACTAGTTGTTCAAAGTTATTAATTCTAAGTGGGTAGGCTAGGTTTTGAGTACAATAGCCATTTCTCAATCAACTATTGCATTTCAAGAGAGTTCTTTAGAATCACACAAAGCACAACACAACCAAAAAATTCAATTCCCTAATTAATCCACTCTTTCAAGCTGGATTTGTAAAGACACAATCAAACCCACTTTCGCAAGCTAGATTTTAGAGACGCAATAAATACAACTATCAATCAATAATTCTACTCTATTACCTCTTTCTCAAGCAAGAATAGAGAACTAAACTAGATTTGCATTTGCAACTACAATTCAAAAATTAAAACATGAACAATTAATTGAACCCACTTCAAAACAACATTAAAATCAGCAACTAACAATACCAATCAGCTAATTAACGCATTTAACTACATAATCACACCCCCAAGGTATGGGATTTTAGCTAAGCATAGTGGAAAGCAAGAAATCGTTACCAACAAAGTTTTGCATCAGATTTGCTAATGATCTGCAATCCCCAAATGTTGAAATCCAAGCTAAAACAATTACCATCTCTGAATCTAAATCCTAAGAACTCAAAATGCAAAGACCATGCTCTAGAATGTAAAAATTCTCAAAAACTCAGAGGTAAACAATGTGGGAACTCATTTTATTCTTTTAAAAGTTGTATTTATACGTTCCCAAAAATTTAACACGGAGCAAACTCCGTGAAATAAGTCTGGCTCACCGACATGTTCGGTGATCCACTGAGTTGCTCCTCTTGTTACCATTTGTCCTTGCTCCTTCGTTAAATTATTCTAGATCTTTTGGCGAGATTGATCGGTGTGTCGCCAAGTTGTCCAATTGCTAGCCAAGTAGGTTTTTTCAATAGGTCGGTTTGCTGGAACTTTAGGCAAATTGAAGGTCCACTCAGTGAGTCACCAAGTGACTTTGGCGAGTTCCAACTTTAGGCAAACTGAAGGGTGTAGCGCAGAATATGCGTCAGTACTTGGAATGTACTGAACATACAGGATATAGAATATAGCTAAACAAATTACATGAACTGAACAAGCATAACTGAGCAATAACACAATTTGAAAAGAAACATAGATACTGAAATATAACTAAAAAACTGAGCTAAATGCAATGACCAAGTACTAATCATGAACAAAACATATTGAGTCTGAATACTGACGTATAACTAAAAACCTAGTCAAATGCACTAGAGTCTGACTATGGGAGCAACTATTAACCGACATAAAACCACGTGACCTAAATGCGGAATCCGATGTATATTCCTCATCGAGAGGACCCAATATATCTTCCTAGGGGTATAAAGACATGACTGGTGTGATCACTAAAACTGTTACCCACCGAGGGGACTTATAAACCTATGTGGACACATATTTCTAGGACTATGAGGGTACGTTACCCTAGTCCAAGTCGATGCTAAGCCTACTCCTAAGTGGAAATGTGTATGACACAACATAACTAAAATACTGGATTAGCTCAATATTCTGACATGCTAACTGAGAATGCAATATTTATGTACAGACAATGAAACATTCAAAATCTCAGGCATGTGTATCTGTTTAACCGACCTAGTAAGTGTAATTCATGAACTAAGAGAATCTAAACAAATAGGGTTATGAGTTTCATGCAAGGAACTAAGTAATGAATTCACGAAGACATGATAATCTGATAAAGAACACTATAACAGCTAAATCACAATAATTATGCAAGGAATCCACTAGTGAAATCCCACATACCTGGTGAAAAAATTCACGAAGAAATCTTTCTATTTCGGGGATGGAACTGAAGAAAATCTATTGCATGTTCTTCAGAGGCAGTTCAAACTTCTCTCCTGTTTTGCTCTAAGTTTTGGTGAAGTTTAGGTGAATGATCGTTTAGGGTAGATTCTGACTAAATTACAAGGCTTAAACTACGTAAAATGGCCTATTTTAGATATAAAATGACGTAGTTTAAATGCCCAAAGCATAGGGAAAAAGACCAAATCGACCCTAACATATATCTGACAAGGGCTGACCACGAAGCCACTAGCGCACCGTCAAAGGGACCACGGCCCATCATGTGGGTTGTTGTTTTGGTCAGTGTCTACTGGTTTCTAGGCACTCCCCTCTACGGTCCACTTCATGGACTGTGTGAAGGACCAAAGACCGTGAAGGCCACCGTGGTTCTTCACTTGGGGCAAGGGGCCTACTTGTTTAGCTTCACGAGCTTCACCACGGTCCGTCATCAAGACCACGGCCCATGGACGACTCTGTGGTCTTAGGCCTGAGCCTTGGGTGTTTATGCCTCCCTTCCACGAGCCTTTCCACTACTCGTGTGGGGATCCACAGCCCGTGAAGGGTCCTATGGTCCACCACTCCCGAGAGGGTGAGAACTACGATGAGGGTGACGAACCATGGTCATGATCACGACCCGTGAACCCCTCTACGGTTCACCTATTTTTGCTAAAAAGTCCAAGTCATTTTTACAATATCTCCCATTTGGGAACATTCGTCCTTGAATGAAGTCTAACTAGCTGAGTATGGAGGGAAGGAGCTGCAATCCTTGCCACTAGGTACTAGAGCTGAATTCTGGTTGAACTAAGTTCCAAGAATCTTGCAAATATGTTGAAATGCAAGAACAACTGAATGAACAAGATACTGAGACTGAATTTACACAAGAGTAAACTGAGATACTGGGGAGGAACTATTACCTGAAGCTGAAACGGAATCGGAAGGAAAGAGATGATGATACTTGGCCTTCACAGCTGCTTCTGTATCCCAAGTAGCTCCCTCTACGGACTGACTCCTCTACAAAACATTCACTGAAGCGACTTCTTTATTTCTCAACCTACGAATGTGACGGTCAAGGATCTCAACTTGCTCCTCTTCATAAGTGAGACTATCCTTCACAACCACACTCTCTAATGGTACTATTGATGTCGGATCTCCCACACAGTTATTCAATGAGGTAATGTGAAAGACGGGAGGTACCCCTGCTAGTTCTGCTGGCAACTCTAACTCATAAGCCACATTACCAAGCCTTTTCAGGATTCTGTAAGGACCTACATATCTATGACTAAGCTTCCCTTTCTTTCCAAATCTCATCACCCCCTTCATAGGTGACACCTTCAGAAAAAACCAATCACCAATTTCAAACTCTAAGTCCCTTTTCCTCACATCTGCATAGGTCTTCTGATGACTCTGGGCTGTCTTTAGTCTATCCCTAATGAGCTGAACTTTTTTCATAGCTTCATGAACCAAATCTGGCACAATCAAGGTTGCTTGACCTACTTCAAACTAACCATCGGGGATCTGCATCTACGCCCATATAGTGCCACATAAGAGGCCATCTGAATACTGGAATGGAAGCTACTGTTATAAGCAAACTCTATGAGAAGTAGGTGATCATCCCAACTACCTTTGAAATCAATCACGCAAGCTCTCAACAATTCCTCTAAGGTCTAAATGGTACGTTCAGCCTAACCATCTGTCTGTGGATGAAATGTTGTGCTGAGATTTACCGGGTACAAGACCTTTCTGAAACGATTTCCATAAATGAGAGGTAAACTAAGGACCTCTATCTGAGATGATAGAAAAAGGAACCCCATGTATTCTAACTATCTCATGGATGTAGAGTTTAGCATAGTCCTCTGCTGAATCTGCAGTGTTGACAGTCGAGAAGTGAGCGGACTTAGTAACTCTGTCTATTACTACCCAAATGGAGTCATGATGTCTGCGAGTACGAGGAAAACTCGTAATGAAGTCCATGTTTATCACTTCCCACTTCCACGTAGGAATGTTAATCTCTTGAGTCATACCTCCTGGTTTCTGATGTTCTACCTTAACCTGTTGACAATTAGGGCTCTTAGCCACAAAATATGCTATGTCCCTCTTCATGTCGTTCCACCAAAAGACATCACACAGATCACGGAACATCTTAGTGGCACCTAAATGAATGGAATACCTCGAGTTATGGGCTTCTTTAAGGATCTGATGCTTCAATTCACCCTCCTTAGGAACATATCAGCGACCCTGGTAATGAAGCACACCATCTCCCCTTTGGGAGAAAACCCCTACTTTCTGCTAATGAACTGCACCTTTCAACTAAAGCAATATAGGATCACTATCTTTTTTTCCTTAACCTTCGCTACCAATGAATATTCTGATCTATTTTGGACTGTCACACCGACATCTGACATGTCCGTAAGAAAAACTCCTAAGCGAGCAAGCCGGTGAACTTATTTTGCTAATTCCTTCCTGTCTTCCTCAACATGTGCTATACTACCAATAGGCAGTTTGCTGAGAGAATCAGCCACTACATTAGTCTTACCAAGATGGTAAACAACATTCATCTCATAGTCCTTGATGAATTCAAACCATCTTCTCTGACGAAGATTCAACTCTTTCTGGGTGAACACACACTAGAGGTTCTTATGATCTATGAACAAATCTACATGAATACCATAAAAGTAATGTCTCCAAATCTTTAGGGAAAATACTATAACTGCAAGATTGAGGTAATGAGTCGGGTAGTTCTTCACATGGACCTGAAGATGTCTGGAAGCATAAGTTATGACCTTACCTCGCTGCATCAACACACAACCTAGGACGACCCTGGATGCATCACAATAAATTGCTTAACCGTCTAAACTATCTGGTAGAGTCAAGGCTATAGTTGTGGTTAACCTAGTCTTCAATTCTGAGAAGCTTTTCTCACATTTATCTGACCACTGACACTAATACTTTTTCTAGGTTAACTTGGTAAATGGGGAAGCTATGGATGAAAATCCTCATTGACAAATCACCAATTATAACTAGCCAAGCCAAAAAAACTCTTGATATGATTTGGAGAGATGGGTCTGGGCCACTATTTCACTGCCTCTATTTTCTAAGAATTGACTCGGATTCCTTCGCTAGATACCACATGACTAAGAAAAGTGACTGACTATAACCGTAATTCACATTTGCTGAACATAACGAATAACTGCCAATCCTTTAGATTTTGCAGAACAACTCTTAGATGAGTTGTATGATCTTCCTCATTGCAAGAATAAATGAGGATATCATCTATAAAGATAGTAACGAACAAATCCAAATACTGTTTGAAAACCCTGTTCATTAAGTCAATGAAAGCTGTAGGAGCATTTGTTAGTCCAAATGACATAGCTACAACTTCATAATGACCATACCTAGTTCTGAAGGTTGTTTTCAGAATGTCACTCTCTCTGACTCTGAGCTGGTGATAGTCGGATTTGAGGTCTACCTTCGAGAAATAACTAACACCCTTAAGTTGGTCGAACAAGTCATCAATCCTGGGGATAGGGTACTTGTTCTTGATTATGACTTTGTTCAATTGGCGGTAATTAATGTACATTCTGAGAGAACCGTCCTTTTTTTCACAAATAACACTGGAGCACCCCTTGGAGAGATACTAGGTCTAATAAAGCCCTTATCTAAAAGGTCTTTTAACTGTTTTTTCAATTCCTTAAGCTCAGCTGGAGCCATTCTGTAAGGAGGAATCAAAATAGGCTGGGTATCTGGAAGGAGATCTATTCCGAAGTAGATTTCCCTTTCGGGAGGAACTCTTGGAAAATTTTCTTGAAACACTTCTGGAAACTCATTTACTACTAGGACTGACTCAAGAGTTGGTATTTCAGAGTTTGAATCCTTAACTCGAACAAGATGATAGTTCTACCATTTAGAGATAATCTTTTTAGCCTTAAGGTAAGAGATAAATTGACCCATAGACACTAAGCTACAATCGACTGAGTCATAACAGGAATGTAACCAATCCATGCCTAGAATGATATCAAAATCTACCATTTCTAACTCTATAAGGTTTGCCGAGGTAACTTTCTGAGAAACTGAGATGTGGGAATTTCAATTTACCCGTCTAGGTATAACTAGGTCACAAACTTGAGTAGAAACTAAGAAGGGATGTAAGAGAGTTTCTGGACATGCATTAATACCACAAGATTCCTTCCACTGTTGGTACCAAGTATAGGCCACTCCCATCTACTAATAGGCGGCCAAATTTGCACTCTCGACTTGAGTGACGTCCATAATGTTTGTTACCTTTTAGTTGTCATCGAGAAACTTTTGTGGATCTTATTTTGACTTAGACCCATGAAATGTAGCGTTTATCCGAGTAAAGTCTTGGATTCTTGTTCTAGCAGTGTTAGTCAGTGGCAAAGTTGGGACCACAACCTATGGATTGACCTGGGTAGTCATGGACTAATTAAGTATTTGGTGACAACATTAAAATCGGCATGCATGACTTGCTCCTTCAATGGGTTTACTGGAACTGCTAGCTGATTCCTTGCGTTAGCTCTTTTTGGAGGCATTTTCCGAAATTCGAAGAACATGAGTTAGAAGATGATTGAATAGATTTCAAACTCACTCACGATAATAATAGAAAAGAAAGTGAAGTTTTCCTTAAACACTTTGTACCCTCCCTCTGATAGATATGGTGCACTTCACACCCATGAAAAAGGCTCTACTTTGTGTGGCTTTCAGACATGCTAGGACTCTTGAACCTAATGTTGTGATACCAATTTTGTCACGCCCAAGGCTACCCCATTGACATAACACGGGACCTAGGATCATGAATGACCCCATGCTAACCCTGTTTTTGGCATATCATAAGCATACTGAACATATCTAAGAAAAACATGAAGTAATGAGGAAGCTTAATCAATTGATAATTGAAAGTGGGGAATACCCATCTAGTTTGAATTTATAGATATAAAACATACTAAGAGTTTTAGTGATACTTAAAAATCACTCTAAAGCTAAAGATGGATCTAATACTATGTCTGAAAAGCCTCGCTGAGTAGAGTTGTTGGGATATGCCCCTAGCTAACTCTAGCAAACCTTAAAATTGAAATAAAAGACTGAATATGAAAAACATGTCTATTGTCCTCAAAGTAGGAGGACTCACCACTAAAGTTGCCGAATACGGGTCAGGAATCGATCTATGCGTGGTCTGGATGATGAGTACCTGAACATACATCTGAAAGGAAGTAGTGCAAAATATGCGTCAGTAGTTAGAATGTACTAAGAATGCAGGATATAGAATATAGCTGAAC
This sequence comes from Solanum lignicaule, assembly GCA_029582545.1. Lineage (NCBI taxonomy): Eukaryota > Viridiplantae > Streptophyta > Magnoliopsida > Solanales > Solanaceae > Solanum > Solanum lignicaule. The sequence continues at coordinate 76,294 of JAJOOF010003915.1, read as the reverse complement.
AAAATACATGAGTAGAACAAGCATAACTGAACATTAACACAATTTGAACAAAAACATAGATACTGAAATATAACTAAAAAATTTAACTAATGACCAAGTACTTATCATGAACAAAACTTGCTGAGATTGAATACTGAGGTATAATTGAAAACCTGGTCAAATTCACTAGAGTTTGACTGTAGACGCTACTATTAACTGACATAAAACCACGTGAGCTAAACGCAGAGTCCGAGGTATACGTCCCATCGAGAGGACCCAATATACCTTGCCACAGTATAAAGGCATGACATGCGATTTCACTAAATATGTTGTCCACAGAGGGGACTTATAAACCTATGGGGGCACATAGTTTTAGGAATATGAGGGTACGCTGAACCCTAGTCCAACTCGGTGCTAAGCCGAGTCCAAACTGGAAATCTGAATGACAAAGCATAACTAAAATACTAGATTGGCTCAATATTCTAACATGCTAACTGAGAATGCAACATTTATGTACTGACAATGAAACATTCAAAATTTGAGGTATGTGTATCTGTTTAACCAACCTAACAAGTGTAATTCATGAACTAAGAGAATCTACAAAACTAGGGTTCTGAGTTTCATGCAAGAAACTAAGTAACGATTCCACGAAGAGATGATAATCTGATTAAGAACAGTATAACAACTAAATCACAACAATTATCCAAGGTTTTAGAAACCCTAGGTCTAATCAAGATATATAGAATCAAGAATCTGACTGAATTCTTCTAACGACTCGGAAAAGGATAGATTAAACTAGAGCCTAAACGTGGTGGTTAACACCAAGGGTTAAGGGCAAGTGGTAAGGGTATTGGGTAAAGGCCATCGTGAGGGGACAAAGCTGCCTAAAAACTAGGCTTAGCCACTGCCTACTATGACCACGAGGGTCTTCACGACCAATGATGACCACTATGAGTAATTTTCCCACCCGTGGTTGGCAAGGCAGTGTGCCCTTGTGACGTGCTAAGGCTTCCCTTCATGAGCCACTTCACGGCTCGTGGTCATGACCCCGGACCATGGGAAGGCTTATGGGGTTGCCTTAGCTTGGTGGGAGTTGTGCAAAGTTGAGGGAGCTACTTCCCCAGAGACCACGGGAACCACCACGAGCTGTGCTGCCCTAGATGGTTCTTATAAGTGGTCGTGAAGATCACTTAGGCTCAAGGGGAGGCAAGGAAACTTGGCCAAGCTACTACCTCCATGACTACGACCATCACCACGACTCGTGGTCTTGAGAACGGATCATGGAAGGTCTCGTGGTCTTTCCTTAGGCCCTTGAGGGCTTTTCAAGGTAGAGAGGAACACTGGTCAAGGGACCATGGGCACCACCTCGAGTTGTGGTGCCCCTCACGACCCGTCAAAGTGGGCGTGGTCCATAACGGGGCTGCCTTACTTGAGGTCTTTTAAGTAATTTCGTTTTAATTAATTATTATGTGGGGTGGATTTTAATTGTTTTAAATTACTAGTATATATAGTTTTAAGTCTTAAAACAAGTCATTTACTCCTTATTTCCCCAAATCATATCAAGAGTTCCTCCTTTTAAAAAATTCTCTCTCTAGAAGTTCCCAAAGAAGAAGAAGAAGAAGTGGGAGCTAGGGTTGTGGATTAAAGTCATTTCTTCTTCAAATTCCTTGGGGAATCAGAAAAAAAGTATGGTGATCCTTCATATAGGAGTAGCTTTCATCCCTAGAGTCCATTCAAAAGTAAATTTCAAAGGTTTAAAGTTTCTCAAAACCTAGGGTTTTTACTCTAACTCATGGATTCCTTCTTCAAAAGTTTTCAAATGGTTATTAATGACATATTATGATTGTTTTAGTCTTTAATTGATGATTTATGATGAAAATACTCTATGAACCGATGAATTCTCTCAATTCCTTAACTATGCCTTTATGAAGTGGGATTGTTGATTATGAAAGCATGTGATTAGAAATTGTCTAAATTGCTTTGGGTTATTAAATTGTATCATTATACATGCCTTAATTGTAGTAAATTGTTGGTGTGTTGGTGATTTGAGATTCATGGCCTTGAAGGGCATAGTATGGGGAATTGGGTATTATCATGATATCTTGTATAGGAATGTGAATCTAATTAAGTTAAGGTGATCATGTATTGAATGTAAATGTGTTATTATTGAAAGGCTATTTATCAATTTGACACTTTTGAATGTGATGATGGAATGTGAAGGGTTCTTCATGGTAATTGTATATCTTGAATTGGTAGACATTATGCATCCTTTTCTTGTATAGATGAATGTATTATTGATTTTTGAATCAAGGATCAGTAGGCTAATTTCACCCTTCCACACATGTTAATAATGAACCTTGGGGATCGGTAGATTTATGGCACCCTTCCATTATTGATGTTAATGAACTTTGGGATCGGTAAGCTTATGAAGCCCTTCCATGAATGTTAATGATGAACCTTGAATTGGTATGCTCATGGTGCCATTTCATGTGGATTCAATTAGCTTTCGTAATGTACCTTGAACAGGTAGGCTTATGGCGCCCTTTCATATGTAAATAAATATACCTTGAATCATTAGGCTTTTGGCGCTCTTTCATGTGTTAATGAATGTACTTTGGGTCGGTAGGCCAATGGTACCCTCTCATGTGTGATGATGTTAAAGTAATGAAATACTCTATGGGAATGGAGGCTGAGCCCCGAGTGGATTTGGTTAGATGGAGACTCTCCCGATGTTTAGGCCAGGTTTCAATGATCAACTTTCTTATCTCATAAACTATGTGCCCACATAGAACTAGTTAGTGGATCCACCTAAGATAAATGTACATAGTTCTACCTTAGGCAAATATGATACCTTTTTACGGTGTGGGGTTATATGACACCAGATTCCATGGTTTTCTCTCATGGTCTATATCGGTTAATGCTAATTCACATCATGTGAGATGTGCATTGTGGTTTCTTGAGAAGTTCTATGAAGTGTGGGTGGTAGTATGTGATGTTATCCATGCATTGCACGAGTAGGCTTTGAGAGGGTCATAGTGAGTTCTCTAATGTCTTAATGACTATTCTATGAAAGTGTTCTAGATGAAGCTAATGAAGAATGTTGACTTAAATGTCTAATGTGAAAATGCATGCTATACTTGGGTTGTATTATGAGTTATTTTCCCTTGTCATGACTTATGAAATGTTTATGTCTCTTAAGTATTAGTATTGTGTAAAGATGGAAATGATGAATGGTATGGCTTAGGGTTACTTGAGGTGGAAGTTCAAGGTAATGAATTTTCATAGATGTTGATTATGTTCTAATGTGATGATTATTACTTGTATGATGATTATACTTGTATTTTATGTCTCTTATACTAATGTACATGATATTTCTAAAAAGTGGCATCATGCATGGTTTCCAACAAAAATGACCCTTTTAAAGCATATTTTTGCATGGTCATCATACTTAGTACATTTTTTTGTGCTAACCCATATTTCTCTTATTTTACTACAAGTGTAGGTTCCGGCAAGTAAGTTGCTTCTCTCTGATCAAGGGCTTGGATTGAGATTCCTCCAAGGCTAAGTGGAATGTCCTCATAGATCGAGGACAAATGTTTAGATGTTTCTTTCTTTCATGTAAAAGACTATTGTTAGACTTTTCGATTGTAAAGGGACATGACCCTACTTTAGTTTTCAAGACATTGTTTATATGGCCATGTGAGACAATAGACTTCCGCTGTGTTTTTAAATGAAGTTTTTGATTGTTTGGATTTAAATAAGTTTTAATTCTGCACTATTTCTATTTATCGAATGTTATGAATGCTATGTGGCTTGTATGACACTTTTCGAAGTCTTGTACGCAGTGTCGCTTCTGGGGTATAGGCTCGGGTCGTGACAAACACGATATGAGAGAATAAGGTTTTGGGAATGGGTTATAGGGTTGATTTCTCACAAGCCACGTCTAGTAGAGTCTTCTTCATCAGTGTGAGTCACGACACATCTGTGAGTGAGAGGCTATAGGATGTTAGGAAGTTACACTTCTTTCATTATTCTTGAAGTCGTGCCTTAGAGTTCAGCCCTATAAGTGTTTCCTAGTCCTTCTCTTGTGTTTATAGGACATGAATACAAGTCGTGCCTTAAAAGTTTGATTTCATTCACTATCCTTCACTTCTTTCCTCTTCATTAAGTCACACCAGTACTCTAGCCCGATATTTCATGCGTTTTTAGAATATTTTAGTTTTCAAACTATGGTCGAATTTGGATTGCATTGTTGCCTAGCATTTCATTAGTATATGATTCAGCATCAAAGGTTGGTGACTTGAACCCCGTGTTTATTTCTTCGAAATTGTACTCATTTCCATAATATGAATCGTTGCTGAGTCTCTCTGAGTTGATTGAATAACATACATTCTCAATTACTATTCAATAACTCTTGTTTAAATGATGGAATATCGCTCACGCGCACTTAAAATTTAATTAATTTATTGCGGGAGTGTGTAATTGCTATGGGTCTTCGCTGAGTTGGTGTTGTAGAGGCTTAAATTGAGATATAAAAGGTTGCAGGGTCAAATTTGGAAGGATGGGTTGAAAATATGCCTGTTAGGTTAATTTGGCGAGCTGAGTAAAGCTTGCCGAACCACTCGGCGGTTTGCCTAATGTCCCCATTTCTCCTTTAATTTAATGCCAAATGTGTAATTGACTCTGTAACTTTCGGGGAACAAGATTGAATCGCCACATACACTTGGCGAACCTCCGAAAGTTTTCCTGTTCGCCGATTTTTCTGCACCCTTGTACCATCTATGCATCATTTTCAGAAAATCGCCTAAATGAGTGAGCACTTCACCAACTGTTTTGGTGAAACAATTCTACACCCAGGACACCCCTATTCCTGTTTAACATATTGTGTAACTTTCTCTCAAATCCTTTTGTAGAAATGGCTAGACCAAAAGTTGCAAGAAGGGACATGCCACCCCGACATGTAAGGGCACGAGATTTCAAAAGAGACGAAAAGATAGCAAAACTGACAAAAGAAAGAAAATAGAGTAAGAAAGCAAGTGTGAGCAGGAGGATCCCCATTGATCCCACTATTCCTTCGTGGAAACGTGGACTCTACAAAGCTATAAACTCATTCTAGGCATCCCACGAGTTGGACAGAATGATTGCAGCTGATAGCGCTGCAGAAGCTAGGGCAAATGAACAAAATGCGACCCAGAATGACAATTCGGGGACCATTGTCGAATTTCAGGCTAATGCATCTGGAAACGATGCCCCGACAGATGGAGCAAGTGTGTAGATAGGATCCCCTCCTTACCTCCCTCTCTGCTTTTTGTTTACTTTCACTGCTGGATATTTATCATTTGCATTTGAGGACAAATATTTTTATTTGTGGGGGAGTGAGGCCCACACTTTTTGTGCACCTTTTGTGTTGATACTGGTGTTTTTTTGTACATTTGGGTTGTCTGTTTTTAAGTGTAGTATCTACTACTTTTTGTGGATGTTTGAGCTTATGGCTCCTCTTTAGTTTTAATTTGTAAAACATTTTGACCCTTCCAAAAAAAATCATTTTTCAAAAATTGTCGCCACCTTTTGGGTTGAAAGTTGTTGTTCTCGTATAAATTCGAGGCTCAGTTTCGATCAATATCGATAACTTGAATAGTGTTCTCAATCGAACAAACATGAATGTGCCGCTACAACAAGACCAAATGAAGTTGCATAGTCAATATGTGAAGTCTTTGCATCCCGTTGTGATTAGCCATGTATCAACTTGATTCTCTTGTGATGACCGTTGAACACTAGCGAAATTGCGTAGTCTTGTTTGACGGTAGTGTCGATTCCTTGTGTGATGAGCTTACTTTGAACCATGCATGAATAAACCTAGAATTTGTCCCTGTAGTATGGTTGATTAAGTAAGGCTTGCTCCTGAGATGATCTTAGGAAACTTTAGAGAGTGTGAGGTAATTTAACATATACCTATTTTGTGGCCTACCATGTGAGCATGTGAACCTCTCTTGAATACCCCTTGAGCCTTTCCCTTCGTTGGATGAAACTAAACGAAGACGATACCTTCCTAGATCCATCACCCTTAATCAACATGAATAGTGGTTTAGTTGAAATAGCCAACTTAGTCCCAAAGCCTAAGTTGGGAATGTGGTGAAAAAAATAAAAAGGAAAAGTCAAGAAGTGCAAGAAAATCTCGTGAACCTATGGTGTTGCGAAAAAATGGAAACCCTCCATATAAAAAAAAAGAGAAAAAGAAAAAGAAAAGAAAATAGTGAAAAAAGAAGAAGAAAAGTTGCGGAATAAAAGTGCAAAAGAAATTGGGTTTCCAAGCAATACATATAAAGTGAATAATAGGATGACTTATGAGCACTAGAAGAAAAATTGATGAAAGGAAAAAAAAAGATGTGTTGAGAGCACCACATTTCATGAGGATGAAAGTCACTGAGTCTAAATGATCATACCTTTGCACTCTGCCCCATTACAAGCTTTGAAAACACCTTTTTGATCTAGAGTGAGCCGAACCGAACGTTGATTAGAAAAAGGGAAAACCTATGGGTGAAAACATGCATTGTGTTCCTCTTTTTGAGTGAGTGTTGCATCTGATTCCTGAGCTTTAAATTATTAAACCTTTGTGTGTGAATATGGAATCATTCATTGTGTGAGGGCATTTAGATACTATTGTTGAGGTTGAACTTGCATTTGAAGCAAGTATTGCTAGCATGAGAATATTTGGTAATGCTCTGTCACAACTTGAATATTCCAGTACACAATTGATTTTGTATGATTAGTTTGAACCTTGTTGTGTATGTTCATGATTGAGTCTTGTGTAGCACATTTTATACATCCTATTTGAACTACTGAACTTGAGTTTTACTTGAGGACAACCAAAAGTTTAAGTTGGGGGTGTTAATGAGTCCACAAATTGGACTCATTTAGGGCCATATTTTAAAAGAATTAGTGTCCTCGAATACTTCTTTTATCCCAATATCTGATAAAAACTCTTAAGTTTCAGGTATTTGAAGTTTGAGTGGAATCATGGACACTTAGGCGTAAAAAGGAACAAAGAGGCTGAAAAGAACGAAGAAATTGAAACATGAGCATCGCCAAACACACTTGGCGAATCGCCAAAGGGACATACTTGGCCCTTTGCTCCAGTATGTGGAGCCCTGAAGGAAGAGGATCAAATCGGCGGTAAAAATGAGCAGTCGGCACATCGCCGAATAGTTCTGCGAAGAAGTACAATATTACCCAATGGGTGCAGGACGCAGAGATGCTGTAGGCAAGCACAGAAGGCGATGAACGAGATGATGGGTGAATCGCCAATTCGATCGGCAATTCCCACTAACCTCGCCGAACAATCTGCTAAATCACTATTTTCTGAAACTTATAAATACTAGCTCTCTATTAGTTTTTAGGGTAGTTGAACAATATTAGGATTTTTACTCTAGAATATTAGTTTTACATATTTCTCTCTCAAGTTTGTAAGGGTTTTTGGAAGACTTAAAGAAGGAAGGATTTCATCTTCCCCAAATTCGTAGTGGGTTTTCTTGATTCTTCTTCCTTTGCTCAAATATAAACTTATTTCTCTATACCCATTGGATTTCCACATCTTGGAAGGTATAATTTTTTGTTTCTTGATGTGTAGCTAAAAACCCCCATTCATGGGGTGTGATTTAGCAAATATGAATTAATATTGTTGTTGGGTCTTGATAGTTGATTGATTAAATGTAGTTTAATGGTGATTTCACCTAGTGGTTGTGGTTTAATTTAATGGGTTTGTAGTTGCAAATACAAAGCCACCAATGTGTTTTCGGCTTGCCAGAGAAAGAGGTCGCGAAACCAAGATAACTAAATTGATGGCCTAAGGAGTGGATCGACATGAGGTTCAGCCCAAAAGGGTGAGCCCTAGTCCCATCTCCTAACACTCAGCGAGAGAGTGAGTGGGATAAGGCGAAGGCTGGTCTTCATGCGGCGAATGGGTGACCAAGAGGAACCCATTTGAAATGGGGTAAGTTGCTTGAGAGAGAACTTATTTCCATTTAAAGCTTAGCCTAGTCACTATTACTCTATAGATTTTCTATCGAAAGCTTGTACCCAACAATTTAGATTGATTTGTATTGCGGTCACACCCCAAGAATATCTTCTCATACTTGATTTTATTGTTAATTTTACCTTTTTTACTATACTTGTGACAAAACCACCAAATCGATATTTGACACTTTTGTGTCCCCATTGATTTATAATGTTTTTACTCGTAAATTTCTTTAGCTAGGAAATTAGAATGAAATTCTAATTATCTACGAATTTTCACTACCACTCCCTTGGGACACGACCCCAACCCTTGGTTGGGTTACTATATTATCGACGATCGTAGACACTTGAACCGTATTTAGTGTCGTTGGTCACGATAAGCATCACTACTTGCCCGACCAAGGAACTAGTTACTAAGAAAAGAATTATCAACAGAGATTTAGTGCGATACTATCTAATAGTCTAATGTCAATTGGTGCGAGGGTGAAAACTAAGCCATACATTGATGTGATGTCTAATCTCAGGTACAGGTAAGGGTTAGTAAATTATACACACGTAGCCGAACCAAGGTGCCGGGTGAAATTTCCTATTTGGCGGACCAAGCACTTTGGAATACATAACTTACCACTTTGCTTGTGATAAACTAGGAAAGGATTATTATTACTAGGATTACCGTATTATGAGCTTATGGGGAACACATACACCCTAGTTTCTTTCCTTATTGATTACAACTAAAGTTCGAATCTTGCTAACTTGCTCTCTAAATAACAATCAGTTATTTGTTACCCAAAAATCCCCCATTTATTTACTTGTCTCGGAAATAAGTTGACTAAACGAATATAGTAAATTAAGTTTAAGTCTAAACCATATTCCTGATGGGTTCGACCCCAACCTACAAGTTAGGTTCTTTATTTGACAACGATCGCTTATACTTCTTTAGGGAGGTGTAATTTGAGTGTATCAATGCGCAAGCCATTCCTTTCAGGATGTTGTTGATCCTGCCCTCACTATTAAGTAGATAGATTGTGAGGCCCAAGATGGCTAGATGTGAGGGTAATTATAGCGGGTCTTGCTCCAGGAAAATATACTCCTATGATAGACCTAGATAGCGATATCAACAGGGTCAGTCCAACCGTCCAATGCAGGCCTCATTATAAACTTGAGAGGGTGACTGGTATAGTTGGAGAGTAGTTGGCTCTAGTCAGACTCACGGTCCCTACCTACAGGTCGGGGTGGCCATTTTTCTGGGAGTCGATCTTTTTCGTGTTTCTTTGAGTGTAGGGATATTGACCACTCGTCCAGATATTGTCCCATGTGTAGGTGTATTGTTCGTGCTCCATAGACAGTTCCCCCAACTTTACAAGCTCCACTAGCATCACCTTTATCTAGGGGTCGGGGTCAAAATTTAGGACCGTTGTGGTTGTTATCAGGGTATTAGAGTTGGTTACTAGGGAGGTAGGTCATGTGGTAGGACATATGACCTGGGCAGAGGTGGATAGGACCATTTTTATGCACCTCTAGCGAGGACGGAGGGTGAGGCATTGGACTATGTAATAATATGTATGATTCCATTATGCCATCACTCCACCTGAGCTTTATTTGATCCAAGCTCTACCTATTCTTATGTGTCTGGGTGTTATTCTTCCTGTATGGGTATGAGTTCTAAGCCTATGGCTAGCTCCGATGTGTCTGTCAACCCCCATGGGTAAGTCTTTAGTAGTGGATCAGGTGTTTCTATCTTGCTTAGTTACTATCCAGGGGCGTGACACCCAGGCTGACATTATTTTGCTTTAAATACGTGATTTCTATGTGATTCAGGGCATGTAGTAGTTATCTCCCCATCGTGCAATTTTAGATTGCTTCTTTAAGACCGCTACCTTAGACATGCCTGGTATTCTCCCGATGATATGGAAGGGCTCCTTCACAGTACCCTGGTTGGAGTTATTTCTTTTGTTTGGGCTCGGAGGCTAGTGGCTAGCAAGTTTTTTGTCCTACATAGGTACCATTTCTATTTCATCTTTTATGAGAAGCTAGACCCTTAACTAGGGTGTGTGTGATAAATGGGGTTGTAAAATCCTAAATAGGGATTGATTCATTGGCTCTAATATTAATTGTATGGAATGGATCTATCATTGTCTTGAAGTTTTAATCTAAAATTAGTGGTTGCAAACATTGATTGAGCTCTCCAACACCATTTTGGCAAGGTAAAGCAAAATGGAGGTGGAGAAGACTCAATAGTGAGGACTTGATGAATTATTCTATGGATTTGAGCAAAAGATGGGATAACCCAAGTGATTTCACATTTAGTGATATAAGGTAGGGATAGTCTATCAATTCAAGTAATGTTTGGTGTTTTGTTTGAAAGGGTCTTCGAGTTAGAAAGAATCCAAGGGACATATGCTTGATAGTTTGGGAGAGTATCAAAGTGTATCCTAGACCAAGTGTTATTCATGTATCAATCAATGTTATTTTGTTTAATCTTTGTCTATCCGAGTTGAAACTCTAATCACTATACACACACCACTAGTCATTTCCAAACTTCGTAGACCTTATTTGTGTTGATTCCCTACTTTGTTGCATAAGTATTGAAGAAACTATACTTGTTAGTTAAACCACCCCCCCCCCTTCCCCACTTATATATATGTGTTTGTTGGGTACTCAAACTGCTAATTTGTTTTGGATGGTGAAATCAATAGACGTAGAGTCCTATCTGTCAATCCTTGTGGTTCAACCCCGGCCTCAGAAGTTGGGTAATTGTTTTACATACGAGTACCTATGCTGTAAAATATGGGACATCGTGGAGCCCTTATTACCTAGGTTCATCTTTTAAGCCAAGTCACATCTAGAATTTTTCCAAGAAATACATTTGGGGACAAGCTATATACAACATGCATATACAAGAGTGAATCAAAAAAATTTCACACAAGACATTACAATCCAACATATTCTTAAGCTAGTCTCACAATCAATTAAGTCGAATTACTTTTGACAAACTATACCGAGGAGATCCCCCTCGTAAATCATAAAGCCAAATCAAGAATGTATGTACGATTATAAGAGATTGTTTTTCCATTCACTTCGTTCCATTTTAAAATCATTTTTAAAAAAAAACTTCCTTTTCCAAAACAAATATATTTGGGTGGTCCATCTTGCAAGGGATGCAACACAAGACTGAAATTGAAACTAAAACTTGACGTTTTTCCTCTAGAAACTCGCATCTTAATCTATCATAGGGAAACGCCAACCCGGTTTGTCATAAAAACGGCTCAAGAACCAAATAAAAAAAGAAATATATGTTTCTTCTTGGGAAAGAATTGTCGCACAAGAAAACCCTTGAAGTTTATTCAGAAATCTACTATTCAAAATGATAAATTTTGAATCATGCGCCATAAAGTCATTGAGAGAATAAAGACCTATTGAAAGGCACGAAGAACAAATTTCAAGAAAGCACATGTAGTAAAATAATAGAGAAATATAGGACCAACCTGACTAACAACAACCAGGTAAAATAAGATTTAAATATATAAATATATATATCAACATCAACCCAAAATAATGTCACCGTTATCATAAAATTTTAATTTTTCCCCTTCGAGGGGACACTAAAAACCTCTCCTCAGAAACCAACCAGCCAACTTTTGCAGCCAAACTTAAACATGGCATTGCCCTCAAAGACATATAAGGGAAGTGGGAAAATAGTCAAAAAACTGTGTGAGTCAATTATACCTCACCTGGCGCACTAGGTCCATCTCCACCACAACGTTGGTGAGTGGTAAATCAACACTCTTGCATCACTTGCCGCACTGGTAGATCTACCTTTGCATAAGAAAAGATATCAAGGTTGTGGAAAGAGGGGATTCAGGCCACTTTGTGGAAAGAGATTTCATGGTTGTTGTAGATCCACTTCCGCTAAGGAGAAACTTATAAGTCTACTAAACTATTATTTTATAAGTGAAATACTGCATATACCATTGAAAATTGCAGTATTATCTTACATTAGTCTTCACTTCTTCTTTGATTTATATTTTTTCTCCAAAGCGCCCCTTCTGTTTCGTTGATTCATAGATGACTAGCTTGATCTTCTAATTCTTTAAATGATAATTGTTTTATTAAATGCTCCTCAATGCACCATATGCTTAGAAATGATTTTCGATAACACTGGAAGGTCCATCACAAATCATTGTGGCCATTTGTTTAATCAGGTAAGAAACATAGATTAGATTTACATACACATCTATTCATGTGTGTAGATGTACACTTATGTATACTAGTTTCACAGCACGTGGTTTCACATGTGTATCATATCATACAGTATACGATGTTGTAAAATAAAATTACTATTATTAAATTAAAGCTTTTAAGTAAATAATTATAATTGAAAGAACATTGAACAAGTACATTTAAATGATTAATACAGATTGGCATAGAGTTAATTGTTTTTCAAGACCAAAATGACCAAATATCATTGAAACATTTCAAATTTAAATATGTGGAGAAAGTGTCACTTATTTAGTAATATTGTTTTTTTACTTTACTAAATTTGGTAAGCGAACTTATACAACAAAATAGAAAAATAATATCAATATAAAAAAGGTCAGCAATAGCCTTTCCTCTTGAGGTTATGACTGTAAATGATGGATACCATTTAAGTACAATTTTCTCTTAAATATTAATACTTGAAATTTAATATGTGCATGACACTATTAATGATTACCATAAATATTTCATTATTTTATCTTTAAATGTAATATATCATTTACAAAATATTATTACTCAATTAATATTTTAGTAAGGCTATCATAGAGATGTAATTTTACAAAAAGTGCACTTCTATAGTGAATGCCAATACTGTTATAAGTAGAATGTTATAGGGACAAAATATATAACATCAAAAACTAATTCTAAAGAAAATTAGGTCATTACAGTGAAATATTGTTATAATGATTGATGGTTAAATAGAGGTTTGAGTGTATGTCAAGTATTTAGCTTGACGAATTCTTTGTTTTAGATAAATATATTTCAGTAGCATAATTTAATATTCATAAATGAACAACATCACCTACAGTAAAAAAATATTTTATTCCTTTAAATTTCTACCTTATCTTTGCGGAATTGCAGTTTTTTCCTTTATTATGCCGCATACATATCATATAGTTGTTGTCTAATGGAAGTATCTAATATCTTATGGAAGTTGTATCGTGATATAAAATAATAAACTTTTTCAATAAAAAAATTAATAGATGAATAACATTTAAAGTATTATCGATAGAATCGTTAATTTTGATTTAAGATCATTTATGATCAATCACTATTTTCTTATCTATTTTTCTAAAACATTTTTGTAGATCAAAATGAATACAAAATAACATAAAACTTAAACTTCAAAAATTCAGAATCACTATAAATATAAAAGTAAAAATATATGGAACAATTCATAGTCAATGAAGAAGGAAGGCAAAAATATATGTTCATGCTATATTTACTCTAATGTTCCATTTGATTGAAATCTTTTGTCACTAACACTTTACTTTCTCCGTTCATTTTTTTCTTACATATCTATTAAAAAAATTATTATCATGGCTATATTATCATATTTTAAGTAAAAGTGAAAATATATTTTTGAAATACTGGACTTAACATCAAACTAATAATTCAATGGACTACGTTGATGCCCGTCGTTTTAGCAAATTTAGGAAGAAACTCCTTCGTTTGAGGTTAAAAGAATAAGAAATGGATAAACAAATAAGAAATATCTTACCCCAATCTTGTACATTTTATCATATTTTTTTATTATTATTGTCTCTCCCACAACTTTATCTATTTATTTTATAAGAAAAAATAATCTACATTGTGTGTATTTGTCACTATTCACTCATTATGTGAACACTAATTATTAAATTCTCTCTCGAATTGAAGGAATTTTAAAGGATAAACAATAACAAGATGTATACCTTGTAACTTGCAGCGGAAATATTTGTTGTTGATTTTGTTGTCGAAAGAAATTGCTCGAGATCACTCTTTGAATCTCAAGGAAATAAAGATCGGTCTTTGTTCACAAACTAAGAGTCTCCTTAGAGTGTTGATTGATTTGTGTAAGAAACTTACTTCTCTGTTTCTTTACTAATCCCTTGTTTTTTCTGTTTCTCCCATTTTTCTTCTCCTCTCTTTTTACGTTTCACGTCGCTTAAAAGTTAATCCCACTAGGAGCCTTTTAAGGGGAGGTTGAACGGTTACAGTGTAACTGTTCTTCCTTATATTTTAAAAGAATTATCTAATTAATTAATTAAATTGGATAGGGAAAACATATTGGGTCGGGTCGGTCCACATGGGAAACCCGCGATACAAAACTTACATCTCCCACTTCGCACATGGTAGACAAGACCCAAGCCAAATATTTTTTGTTGATTTTTTGTCGAAAGAAATTTCTCCAGATCATATTTTGAATCTCAAGAAATCAAAGATCGGTGATTGTTCACAAACTAAGAGTCTGCTTAGAATGTTGATTGATTTGTGTAAGAAACTTACTTCTCTATTTCTTTACTAATCGCTAGTTTTTCTTTTCTGTTTCACACGTTTTTTCCTCCACTTTTTCACATTCCACGTTCTTTAAAAATTACTTCTACTAGGAGTCTTTTTAAGGGGATGTTGAATAGTTGCAGCATAATTGTTTTGCCTTATCCTTTTAAAAGGAATTATCCATATAATTAATTAGATAGGGCAAAACAGATTGGGTCGGGTTGGTCCATATGGGCGACCCACAACCCAAAACTTACATCTCCCACTTTGCATATGGTGGACAAGACCCAATCCAACACAATATCAATTAGACACACAATTCATACGATAAATAGTTGGTGCGACCTGTGAGCATGAAGAGCTTACCTTTAGGTTTTACAAGCCTGACATAGGAATCCAATCACATGTGGAAAGAATTCACTAATATTTTAATGACACTATTACTCACAATATCCCAGACGTCATTCACTACTTCAATAGGTACTTATTCGATCCATCAACCTCTTAAAGAGGTGAACTCGAGTTTATGTTTAACTCTATACACACAATTCCACTCGAGTGTAATAGTCGACTTACATATACAAGTTGAATTTTTCATTTTAATTATCTTCCCTTTCTACTCGAATCTATCTGTTCCATATCAACTGCTTTCCTAGACATGTACTGCATTGCCGAAATGCTCATGCCTATTAGTAACATGCTAAATAAGTAGTACCACCGATCGAAACTTCAAGAAATAGTAAAAGGTCAAAGGGTATTTCATTGAAAAGTCATTTTAACTTTTTGGGGTCTCACACAATGAAGAAGCAGGGAACCATTCTTTCATTGACACATTGATCGCCTGAGACACGTCGTATGAAACACGTGCTACGATGTTTACACCTTTGTAACACCCAGAAACTAGTAGGCTAAACTAGAGCCTTATGTGAGGGTTAGGGTCGTAGAACTGACTTCCCGTACTTAGAGTGAAGGATTTCAAGGTAGAACATCAAGGTACGATACCCCAAGGACCAACCAAGGGTCTTTGAAGAGGACCCTAGGACTGCCCTAGAATCTGCCCCAAGGCAGTGCACCCACGAGGGGACTCACGCCCCGTAGGGGGGTCCACGCCTCATGGATGGCCTCGTGGGTTAGGACCCCAAAATGATTTGTTTCAGAACACCACCCACGGAAGACCAGCACTCCCCGTGGATCAACCCATGGTCTGTGGGCGTGGTCTCATGGGTAAGGCACTGAAGGTGGGTTAGGCGTTTAAGTGAGGGCTTTGTGGTACTTTCCCAAATTAATTAGGGGTTAAGTGGTGTCGTTTTATTAGAGTTTAGACAACCTATATACAACTATTATACCCCTTAATTAATTGATCCTAGAAATTAATTCAACTTACCTAAAAGAATCCAATTCCCTCCAAGAAATTCTCTCTATAGAAAGAAGAAGAAAAAGAAGAGAATCAAGCTAGGTCAAATTCCTCCAATCTTCCAAGCTTTGTGAGGGTTTTGTATCCAAGGTATGATAGCTTATTCATCCGTGTATTCTTCCATCCATGGAGTCCCCTAGAAATCCCCCAATTGGGAAGATGAAATCCCCAATTCAGGTTAGCGTTCCTTCTAATATTGTGGGTTAAGTTGAGTATCAATCCAATTGAGTGCATATTATTTGTTTATGATTGATTTAGTAGTGAATCATGTTATAATGATGATATTACATGTGTTCCATGGCTAACCCTAGTTTAATTGATGAAATTGAACTAATGTGGGTTTATGCCTTGTGAAGGTGAAATTGAGGATTCATAGACGATCTTGTAAAATTGATAATATGTATAGTAATTTTTCAAGAATAGAAGCATGTAGATATGAATTGAATTAGAATAAGGTATATGTGATGGATCATGACTAGTAAGTTTTGAGATTGAACCCTTATGATGAGTTATGCCTAAAATTGCTTAAGAATGAAGCATGTGACTAGAATGCCTTGTGATCTAGGTATGTATGATGATTGTAAGAAGTAAACCTTTGAGAGTAAGGCTTGTAGTCATGAATGTTGATTACTAGGGTTTTGCTAGTAAAGTCAATATGATGAATTATGTATGGTAAAGCTTAAAGAGTGAAGCTTATATGAAAATGGTGGACCACTAGAGTATGAAAGTATGAGATTATGCATGTTTGTATAGAACTTATGTAAATGCTTTATGAATAGTTTGAGAGTAAAGTGTATCGTGTTGTTGAAAGGATATTCTCATATACACACTTAAGCATGAATATGCTAAGATATAAAGATTCTCTCACATAGAATGATTCAAAGGCTTACTCACCTAAAATGAATCAAAGCATGTTTAGTCATGTTAGCTTGAGGTTGTGTTATGAAACCCCTTCTTGAATAGCGTCCACTAGTATCATATAATACTTGCATGGTAGTTTGACTTGGTAAGACAAGACAATCTCATTATAGCATGAGTACAATATCTCATGGTAGCCTTGGATTGAGAAATCATACTCTTCTAAGGGTAGCTTACACTAGCATCATAGAATGCTTTCGTGGTAGCATGAGTCGGTTAGGCCAAACAACTTCATTGGTAGCTAGGATGGTCGAATAATACCTTTCTTTGTATAACTTGGACTTGCATGATAGTATGGTGGTATTCATTTGGTAGCTTGGTCTAGCCTAATAGGGTGCTATTCCTTGGTAGTCTAGAAATGATGAATAGTAATCATTGATGTATGATAACGTAAAGTGGTACTTAGCATGGGTAGGATTATGGGGTATTATTTAGACATTGCACAAGTATAACTTGAAGCTACTAATTTAGCGTTTGAAGCACACCTCATCCGATTCTAGGTGTTCAACGTTCGTAAATCAGTATAAAACCCAACTAAATGAGTTGGGGTCGAATCCCACAGGGAGCAGTACGTGTTTCAGATTCAATTAGGAAGTATGAATGTGGTCTAATAAGTCATATGAATAGAAATTATCAATTAAAGACATAATCAAGTAAGGGGTGGCAGAAATGTCAAATGGGGGTTTTGATTTTAGTTATCAACTATAAACAGTCACAAACAATAAGCATTAACAATAATGAGACGGATTCTTGGGATGTGATCGATTATAGGTAAATGTAGACATATGAGTAATTGAAACTATTAGTAAAGAGCTAAATATTAGTGAGTAGGCTAGGCTATAAGGGAGGCAATTTTCTCTCGAACAATTACCCCGAATCAAGTGATTTCTCTCGAACAACAACAAGCAGGCCAATTACTATCAGCCCACACCTTAATCTATTCACTCTTTCGAGCTAAATGTGTGGGAAAGGGTTTAGGATTCACTCTCTCGAGATGAACCCAGGTCAACTCAGTACCCATAAACCATTTACAAAAAAATTCTAGAACCTTTCTCTCGAGCAAGCCAAGAACACAAACATAGAACTGCATTTGCAACTACAATTCTTAAATTAAACCACAATTAATGATTAAACTCACTTTTAAATAGAATTTAAACTAAAAAAATTAGAAATACCCATAAGCTAAATCAACCTATAATAACATGATCACACCCCAAGAATTGGGATTTTAGCTAGACATTATAAAAAGGTAAAAACAGTTACCAAATTGATTATCCATAAACTGGGTAAGAATGATTTCGTCCTTACAGTGCTCCAATTTGATGAATTTCAAAGACCCACTTTCAATTTCTCACAAGTGAATTTCTTCAATCCTTCAAAGCTAAAGAAAAACTATGGAGAAAACTACCTCTAAAATTTAAAAGTTGTCTAAAGATATCATCATATACTAAACTAAATGTTCAAAAACATATTTATAGTCGCCGAAAATAAGCTAAGAAAGCCCATTTGGTGGAGTAAGTCGGGCTCACCGATACACTCAGCGAACAGCCCTTTGGTCTCTTCTATCGCTCTTTCTCCTTGGAATTCAGCATCCTCAAGGTCTGTAACTATGGGCGATCTACCTTGGCTTCGCAGAATCACTAGACGATCCGACGACTGCTCATTTTCATCGCCAACTTGGTTCTTTCCTTCAGAGCTTGGCACACTGGCTTTTTAGGCAGTTTGATGAGCCACTCGGCGACACGCCGAGTGCTCTTGGCCAGTTTTGTTCCTTTTTGCCTATAAGTATCGTTGCTTTGTTTCTCAATCTATATACCTGAAAATCAAGGATTTTACATAGGTTATTAGGACAAATTATGCATTTGAGACACTAAATCTATATAAATAAAGCCCTAAATGGATTTTAAATCAGTTATCAGGAAAAATTAAGCATTTGAGGACACTAAATCTATATAAATAAAGCCCTAAATGAGTCCAAATCTAGGACTCATCAACAGCCCCAACTTAAACTTTTGCTTGTCCTGAAGTAAAACTCAAGTTCAACAGTTCAAAAAGGATGTCTCAAACACTGTTACCAAAGACTCAATCATGATTGCTCACAATAAGACTCAACTTACTCATGCAAGGATTAATTGTTCACTCAAAGATTAAAGTTGTGACTCACCATTATAAAAGAAACTCAAGTTCACAATACTTGCTTCAAATGCAAGTTCACGCTCAAGAAAGGTACTCAAATGCCCTCACAACAAAGATGATTCCATATTCACACACAATTCTTTACCAATTTATAGTTTCATAATCACATACAACTCTCACACTCACAAAGATGAGAACATGCATGACTTCACCTATAGGTTTGCCTTTATTTTCCAATCAACATTCTATGCAGCTCACTCAAGATCGAAAAGGTCTTTTCAAGGCTTGTAACGGGGCTGAGTGTAAAGGTATGGTCATTTAGGCTCAGTGGTTGCTACTCTCATGAAATGTGGTCTGAGCATTACTTTCTTCCTTTTCTTCAACATTTGAATCATGCTCAAAATTCAACCCATTATTCAACTTCCAATGGAATACCGGACACCCCATTTCTTTTGCAACTTTCACAACTTTATTTCACAACTTTTTCATTCTTTTTCTTTTGCTTTCTTCTTTTCTTTCTCTTTTTTATATGGAGGGATTCCATCTTTTTCAAGACCATTACTAAAAAAGGGGATTTTTTTTTACACTTCTTGATTTACCATCTCTTTTCACCACACCCCCAACTTAGGTTTTTGGCCTAAGTTGGCTATTCAAACAAACCACACTTCATGAGGATTCTGGGTGAATGGATAAAGAGGGGTCACAATTGCTTAAGTTTCCTCCATGAAAAGGATAAGGCTCAAATGGGGTTCAAACAAGGTTCACACATCTCACAAAGTTGGCCACAAAAAAGGTATATTGTCAAATTGTTTCACTCCTAAAAAATCGTTGCCTAAAAGCATTTCAAGAGCTTGCATCACTTAGTCAACGGGGTAAATCCTAGGTGTCATCACACAAGATTCACAGTAAGCTCATCACACAAGGCATTGACACCAATATCAAATGAAACTCATTCGAGCTAGTGTGCTATGTTCATCACAAAAGACTTCATTCGATAACTGGCTAGTCACATTGAGATTCAAAAAGTTCAGCTATTGTCTATGCAACTTCATTTGGCCTTATCGTAGCCGCACATTCATTTTTGTTCCATTAAGAGCACTATTCAAGTAATTGGTATTGGTCATAACTAATACTCATATTTTCACAAGAACAACCACAATCAAACACACAAGAGGTGGCAAAAATTTTTAGATGGGTGAAAAACCATTTCTATTCAAAACAATGAGCCACAGGCTCAACCATCCATAAGATAGAATCAACAAACAATTTTAAAACATAAAAACCCAAAATATATACAAAATAGGGTCACAACAGGTATATATGGAAATATCTCACCCCACCCCAAACAAAAAGCAGTTGTCCTCAAATGCAACAAAAATAATCAAAAGTCAAATAAAAATTACAGAGAGAGAGGTAAAGAAGAATCTTGTCCACACAGTCGCTCAATCTGTCGGGGCATCAATGCCCGGTGTCACACTCTGATCTAGGGCATCAGTGCCCAGGATAACAGCAACATTCGCTCCACTTGAGCTTGCCATGGACGTATCGGCCAATGAAATCTGCACGGCTGAATGCACCATCGCCTCCTGAACCTCTTTAAGGCCCTCATATATATTCTTCTCATGGACACTGAGCTGCTCCTTATCAGTCTCAGCCTCAAACTCGGCAGCAGCCACATCATCAGCTCGAACCTCATCTCTGGTTATAGCAAGAGGCACATCAAAATCAGTTTTCATATCAAGGATCTCCATATTCCCAAAAATCATAGACATATATGTGGACTTTAGCTGGTTCACGTCGTTCCTCAACTCAGCAATTGCGGCATTTAGGGCCGTCACCTTGTTAGTGGCTCCATGACCTCTCTCACACACTTTTATCTTTGATGTGAGGGCATCATAAACTCTTTAAGAGGTTTCACAACAGCTAAGATACCTCGCTCAATCATCTAAGGCAGCTCAACCTCGAGCCGGGAAGTTCGCACGTCGGCAGAATGGGCAAGGTTCCCCATCTTGAGGAGCATGGCCTGAATAATCCTGGTAGACTAGGGAGTAGAAGAAACTAAGGCCTGAGAAGGAATGGAAGCGGGTGTACCTGAAGGCCCGGAGGCCAGAGTAGGCAAAGTTGCCTTTGTAGGTATGAACTCAACATCAACCGTCAGGGAAACATCCACCGGAGCTGCTCTCCTCCTATTCGCCTCATCCCATGTGAACTCACCCTTGATGCGCCGGATATCAGTGGAGGAAGTAAATGCGACCTCGATGTCCCTCTTCTCGTCACGAGGAACTCCAGCCCGCTGACATAGTTATGTAATAAGCACTAGGAATGGCAGGGATGTCTGGTGCTGTTTAGCCCTCATGGCCATCCCCTGCTCTATGATCAGCCATAAGTAGAGCCTCTTTGTGGCAATGATGGATCCGAGGCAGGCTGCCTTTGGGTGGCGGATGATGGGCTCATTTTGTGAAGGAATGATGGAGCTGCTAATGAACCCGAACCAATACCAAGCGGTGATATTCAAGTTGTTCTTCTCAATGGAAGCTCTTTCCTCAATCCACCTCGGGGTGGTGGAAAAAATGAAGGGAGCAAGCCAGCTCTTTAGTTCATCTAGGGGTTGTGATGTAGCTAAACCCTCGTACTCATGCTCAAACCCTATAGCTCTGTCAAGTGCAACATTGATTAACGATTCCCCGTGCTCTTTTGCGAGGAGGAATACCACTCTCGTCCCAGTTGGTCCTAGCCATAACTGCAAAACACATCAGAAATAGTTAGAAACAATTCAAGAAAAATTGAAGAATTTTAAGTTGCAGAAATGCTCGCCGAACCAATCGGCGAGCCAGATCGGGCTCGCCGAAAGGCCTTCCTGAAAAGTTTCCCAGAAAAAAGACTGGTAGGCAATATGTAGGGCCTTTCGTTGAATCACCAACACCACTTGGCGAGCTCACACTAGCCCGCCGAAAGTTACAGTTTATTTTAAGGGTTAATGGCGCAGAAAAGGCGATCAAAGGAGACTTTCGGTGAGTCGCTGAGTGAACTTGATGATCTCAGGCTTCTCGCCGAAAGTTACAGACTCTATTCTAGCCAAATCACAAAATTAAGGGTGATCAAGGGGGACGTTGGTGAACCACCGAGTGGTTCAGCGAGCTCGACCCAGCTCGCTGAATTGCCCAACGTGCCAAATGTCAACCTCAGTTCCAAAAAGCAAGCTTGCAGCCCTCGAAAACAAAATCAAATAACACACTTATTCAATTAAGATTAGACCCTTTCGACCCATGCCATCGGGGTACTCAGACTTCCCCCGGTTTTTTCCAAAATTGGCCATTGGATGACTTTTGCCCTTAAGAATGACGTCAAACGCTCCATCATTTGGTAAAGTACATTATTTAGCACAATTGGGGTTACTCTGACTTCACTCCACTAGACCCAACAACATTTTAACGTAACCCAATGATTGATTATCAACTTTAAAGCACAAAAATTTGGGAAATCAACATATTAAAAAATTTAGGCACGATTTGGAAACTAAAATTGGCAAACTATCACACAATTACGATTTCAAAACAGTTACAGCACACATCAATCAAGATTTAAACAAATGCATTTGAGTCAACCGCTATTCAAAAGTTCAGAGAAAGACCATAGGGCAAAGGTTAGGATAAAGACCTACTACATCTAAACTCTATAGCACGACTTTTAGAGAATGAAGAAATGAGATTTCCTAAACAACTAATAACCTCCTATTCATAAATGTGCCACTCTTCACATTTATGAACAAGACCCGACTAAATGTGGTTTGAGACAATCCTAGAACCATTCTAAACCTTGTGTTGTGATACCAAAGTTTGTCACAAAACAGGGGTATCCCCTAGACGTAACATGGCGTACTTGACCCCGAAGGGGTCTCATACAAACCCTTAGCAAAATCATAACATAAGATACTATTAAAGAATGAAAAATTTAAAACTTCTTTAAAACCATACAATCGAAAACATTTTCATAAGCAAGTGGAAGTCTTTACTAAATCTTTGTCTCAAACGATCTATTAAACTCTTGAATAAAAGACTTGGGACGCATCCCATACAATGTCTGAAACATAAAGAAATGACATAAAGGAATAGTGGGTTTGTCCTCGAAGCTATGAGGACTCACCAAAATCTTCAACTCTTCTTGCAACTTCTAGAAAGTTATCCTCCAAAGAAAAGTCAAACTTCTAAACCCTACATTTGATTAGAATGTAGGCCATATGCCTTAGTACAAAATCTACCAAGTATGAAAGCTAATACAACAACATAAGAGCATCTCAAAATGGTTAGTCAACATAAGACATAAGCTTAAGAGATAATCACATAGTCATAACATAATCTCCAACATAAGCATCATATAATCATAAGCCAACATAAGTCAAAATAAATGAGAATAGGAGATAAGTCATAATCGTAAACATAATTGACTCTTAGTCATCTATACTATAATAGCACCATTCTCAAATAACCTCAAAGGCATACAATAGCAAACCATGAATAACATCCTATAATACCACTCAAGCCAAGTACCCCTTTTTAGTCATCTTAATCATAGTCTATATACATGGTCAACTCTTCAGCTTCTTTACCATAAGGGTATCGTACTCATAAGTAACCTAAAGGCACACTTCTGCAATGCATGAAAGGCATCCCATAATACCATTCACACTAAGTATCACCTTGAAGTACACATAGTCATACTTACCCTCTTTTAGTCTTACTCTTGAGCTTACTTCATATGGACAATGGAACTACCATCCTTAGTCAAACATATCATGGAAGGCCACTATAGCACACTCTAACTTAAAATACATCACTCAAAAGAACTCTTTCTTGAATGACCCTAAGTCATACTTGTGCAATGCACGAATAGCACCCCATAATACTACTCATGCTAAGTACTACTTTTAGGTCCTCATACTAATACTTCTTGATTTGGAACCTAGTTCGTCTCTTTAACTTTAGAACACTATGAGGTACTCTCTTAAGCACATCTTAGTTCATTAAGAGATTGAACCCTATGAGATACTACTTATAGCATGTCTAGGTTCATCATCTACATGGACCCTACGAGATACTAGTTTAAGCATGTCTAACTCCATTCACACCCTTGAACAGTATGAGGTACTTCATTAAGTAAGTCTTAGTTAAATTCTACTTTAGAACACTATGACATACTTCTAAATCATGTCTAAGTTCATTTGATATGGCGATTTCTACTAGAAACCTTAACTCAACTTTGTGAAGGCTTCCATCTCAAGAGACCTAACTTTGGGAAGACCTAAACTCTACTACGTAAGAGTTCCCCCTTTAACTTGGATAGTCCTAACATCAACTAGGTGTGGTTCTCTTTTCTACTTGGAGCCCGGACCCTATCTTGTGTAACACTCCATCTCATCTTCAATACCTACTTGAAGCCAAGCATACACTCCAAGGTTTACTTCTTAAGCTTTGCGTAACACTCGTCTTTCATAGAAGGATGTCCTTGAAAACCAATCGATGCTCAAGTGATTCTATCACTTCATATTTTCAAGAATTCATACATTAGATTAGGTGGGTATAGGCATTTCACCACAAGTCCACCTATTAAACTTTTATTCATCACATCTACTCTATTATCAAAGCCCTAGTGATTCAATATTCATGACTACAAGTCTTACTTTCAAAGCTTTACTTCATTTTATCATCGTTCATATCTAGATTACAAGACATTAAAGTAATCAGCTTCATCTTAAGCAATTCTCATCACACACTTCATTGCGAGGTGATTCTTAGTTGTAATTCATCATAAAGGCTCAATTCCATCTTTACAAGCTAAGACCCATCATATTCAATAAATTCTAGTTCAATTCATAATTACATGTTCCTAACCTTGAACAATTACTACTCATGTCATTGAGTTAAGAGAATCACTTTTGAACCTTCAATTTGACCTCTAATGGCATAAACCCACAAATATCACATTCATCAATTTAGACTAGAGTTTACCATAGAAATCACATAAATTCATCATAATATAACTAAACAAAGCTAAATCAATCATGATTAGGTATTATCCACTAGATTGGAATCATACCCACATCCTACCTACAATATAAGAAGAACCATAGTTAGAATTGGATTTTTGATCCACAATTGGGGAATTACTAAGGGGGCTCTGTGGGTTGAAGAACCCATAGATGATAAGCTAAACATACCTTAATAAATGCCCTATCACAAGCCTTTAGCAATGGAACCTTTGTTCTTGACCTTAGTTTCAAGCTCTAGCTTCTTATTCAATTGGGTTTTCTTGAGAGAGAAATATTTGAGAGAAGAGTGATTTGGGATTTTGATTTGGGTCTAGTGTAAAGTGACTTAAAATTGGAGGCTAATAACTTAAAATACCTTATATAGGTGTTTAAACTAAAAATTAAATGACCCCCAATTCAAACCACTTAAAATGGAATTTACTAAAAAACCCTCGACAGGGTCACGACCACTTAAACGGGCTGTCAAGGGCACCACGGCCCGTGGTGTGCCCGTGCTCCCTGGACCAGTGACCCTCCCTCGCTTGGCAAACCTCTTTGAGGCTAAGGGAAGATCATGAGACCTCCCATGATCTGTGGTCAAGCCAACGGGTTGTAGTGATGGTGGTGGTCCCTTAGGCAGTAGCTAAGCCTAAGGACCTTGCCTCCGATGACTCTAACGAGTTTTCACGGACCCCTTCACGGACAGTGGTCAAGACCACTAGCTGTGAAGGTGGCCATGGATCCTTGGGCAGTAGCTTGCCAAGGTTGGGCAGCCTTGGCCCTGTTGGCTTAGGCTTTCCCTATTGCCTTAGTACTTTCCCTTCCCATGCTCAACCAAACTCCAAATAGTCTTCTATGCTACGAGGTTTAACACGTACCTTGATGTTCAACTACTAAACCCCTCTTCCTAAGCACGTAAAGTCTAATCTAAGACTCTAATTCACGTAAATCAAACCTTAGAACACTAGCTTGAGGCTCTAGTTTTGTTTACTAGTTTCCAGGGTGTTACAATATCTCCCCCATGGGAACATTTGTCCTCGAATGACGACACTAAACACTTCTTAAAGGAAACGACTCTACACTAGTAGTCCATCATGCATGCAATACATCTAAATGCACACAACCAAGGAGGAAAACTTCAACTCCAAGCTAAACATACTCAATGCAACACAATGAAGTAGGAACTTCATCAAACAATCCATTTAGGCAAGACATTCTCATAACTAGTCATATTCAAGGAGGAACTACCATCTCCTAATCATAACATTCTCAACATACTCTCATGGAGCCCATATGGAATTTAGTCTAAAAAGCATTCATTTCAAGGAGGAATCTTTTAACTCCAAAATTAAGGCATGCTCAAATAGTAATCTCATGAAGCCTATATGCAACTCTAGTCAATGCACTATAACATGAGGAACATAATGCATATAAGTCATCTCTAACAAGACCTAAGCATTTTCATGAACATGCATATAAGGAAATCATGGCAACACATAATCACAAAATGACCTTCTTAGATAGGCACACTATATCCCCCTTGGGAGTAAGTCTACACAAGTTTTTCTAAACATAATTCATAACATAAGGCAACAATGAAGAATTACTCATAATAAAGAAAACTTCGAGTCTATCATAAAAAGTCACAAAAGACAAGAAATCGGGAAATTAACCAAAACAAAAACACATACCAAAAGGGAAAAGAGGAGATCACTCTTGATCTTCTCTAGATTGGAGAGCATAAAACATATTATTCTTTTGAGCCTCCTTATCAACACCACTAAGTCAACTTTCTTACCCTCTCTTCCTTTAGCCTTAAGGACCGGGCCATCATTCACTTTGTGCCTATCCTTTCCACACCCATAGAAACTATCCATGTCGGCTAGGCACTTACCAAGATGATTCCTCCCACACTTTGTGCAACTATGCTTAGGAAATTGAGAGTCTTGGTCAGAATACTTTTGTCTAGACTTAGACCTACCTCTCTCATCGGACTTAGCATTGGGAAAATTTTCATCATCGGTTCTAGCTCTTTTCCCCTCCCTATTAATTTTCTTAAGATTTTGCTCCTCAATTTGTTCAGCATGAACCATGAGACTTGAAATATTCATACTAGGGATAAGCATTGCCGAACGACACTCATTTTCTACCATTTCGGACACTCCACTCACGAATTTACTCATTCTAGCCCTTGAGTCTTCCACTAAAGTTGGAGCATACTTGGACAGTTGGGTGTACATAATAGCAGACTCCTTCACACTCATACCTCCTTGACGAAGGTTAATTAATTCTTGCATCTTTCTTTCCCTCTACTCTAAGGGAAAGAACCTATCTAGGAATGCTTCCTTGAACCCTTCCTACTTTATTGAGCCTGCCTCAACCGGCCTACGATCTTTTCATTGTTCATACCATATTTGAGTTATATCCTTCAATTGATAAGCGGCTAGTTCCGCTTTCTCTACTGTAGTCTAGCGCATGATGACAAGTATCTTATACACCTCATCTATAAAACCATGAGGATCTTTTTCCATCTTGGAGCCATAAAACTCTGGAGAGTTCATCCACCAAAACTCCCTTACCCTAGAAGCACCCATCCCCCTTATTGGATTTTCCGGAGCCACAACATCTCTATTGGCTTGCGCCGTCAAGGCTTGAGCGAACAATTGCATAGAAGCCCTAAAATCTGCTAGGGTGGCATTCCCGATTGGAGGGTCATTTGGAACGTTCGGAGGAGCTTGATTTGGGACTTGAAGACGAATCTCTTGTTCACCATTGTCTTCCTCAATCCTACTAGCATTAGCCCTAGTATTAGCCATAACCTGACAAACCATAGGCCAAAGGTTAGGAGAAAGACCTACTAGATCTACACTCTATAGCACGACTTTTAGAAAATGAAAAAATTAGATTTCCTAAACATACAATAGCATCCTACTCATAAATACGGTGCACTTCACATTTATGAACAAGACCCTACTAGACGTGGTTTGAGACAATCCTAGAACCATTCTAAATCTTATTCTCTGATACCAAGTTTGTCATGACCCAGAGGTACCCCCTAGACGTAACATGGCATACATGACCCCGAAGGGGTGTCAAACAAGCCCTCAGAAAAATTATAACATAAGATATTAGAAAAGTACGGAAAATTTAAAACATTTTCATAAGCAAGCAGAAGTCTTTACTAAATCTTTGTCTCAAACAGTCTATTAAACTCTTGAATAATAGACTTGCGACGCAGTCCATACAATGTATAAAACATAAATAAATCACATAAAGGAATAATGAATTTGTCCTCGAAGCTATGAGGACTCACCAAAATCTTCAACTCTTGTTGCAACTTCTAGAAAGCTATCCTCCAAAGGAAACTCAAACATTGAAACCATACATTTCATTAAAATGTAGGAAATATGCGTTAGTACAAAATGTACCAAGTATGAAAGCTAACACAACAACATAAGAGCATCTCAAAATGGTTAGTCAACATAAGACATAAGCATAAGAGATACTCACATAGTAATAACATAATCTACAACATAAGCATCATATAATCATAAGCCAACATAAGGCATAATAAATGAGCATAGGAGATAAGCCATATCCGTATAAACATAATTGACTCTTAGTCATCTATACCATAATAGCACCATTCTCAAGTAAACTCTAAAGCATACAAGTGCAAAGCATAAATAGCATCCCATAATACCATTTCAGCCAAATACCACTTTTAAGTCATCTTAATCATAATCTATATACCTGGTCAAATCTTAAGCTTCTTTACCATAAGGGTATCATACTCCTAAGTAACCTCAAGGCACACTTGTGCAACGCATGAAAGGCATCAATACCTTTCATACTAAGTATCACCTTGAAGTCAGCATAGTCATACTTACCCTACTTTAGTCTCACTCTTTAGCTTACTTCATATGGACAAGGGAACTACCATCCTTAGTCAAACATATCATGGGAGGCAACTATAGCACACCCTATTTTAAAATACATCACTCATAAGAACTCTTTCTTGAATGACCCTAAGTCATACTTGTGCAATGCAAGAATAGCACACCATAATACTAATCATGCTAAGTACTACTTTTAGGTCCTCATACTAATACTTCTTGATTTTGAACCTAGTTCTTCTCTTTAACTTTAGAACACTATGAGGTACTCTCTTAAGCACATCTTAGTTCATTATGAGATTGAACCCTATGAGATACTACTTATAGAATGTCTAGGCTCATCATCTACATGGACCCTATGAGATACTACTTTAAGCATGTCTAGGTCCATTTATACTCTTGAACAGTATGATGTACTTCATTAAGTAAGTCTTAGTAAAATTCTTCTTTAGAACGTTATGAAATGCTTCTTCAAGCATGTCTAAGTTCATTGAATATGGAGATTGCTACTAGAAACCTTTACTTAACTATGTGAAGGCTTCCATCTAATGAGACCAACTTAGGGAAATCCCACACTCTACTACGTAAGAGTTCCCCCTTTAACTTGGATAGTCCTCACATCAACTAGGTGTGGTTCTCTGTTCTACTTAGAGCCTGGACCTTATCTTGTGTGACACCCCATCTCAACTTTAATATCCAGTTGGAGACAAGCATACACCCCAAGGTTTACTTGTTAAGCCTTTCTAAACATTCATCTTTCATGGAAGGATGTCCTTGACAACCAATCCATGTTCAAGTGATTCTATCACTTCATACTATCAAGCATTCCTAAAGTAGATTAGGTGAGTATAGGACTTTCACCATAAATCCACCTATTAGACTTCTATTCATCACATCGACTCTACCCTGAAAGCCCTAGTGTTTCAACATTCATAACTACAAGCCATACTCTAAAAGCTTCATTTCATTTTGTCATCGTTCATATATAAATTATAGGACATTCAAGTAATAAGCTTCTTCTTAAGCAATTCTCATCACACTCTTCATTACTAGGTGATTCTTAGTCATAATTCATCATAAAGGCTCCATTCCATATTTACAAGTCAACACCCATCATATTCAATAAAGTGTAGTTCAATTCATAATTATATGTTCCTAACCTTTAACAATTACTACTCATGTCATTGAGTTAAGAGAATCACTTTTGAACCTTAAATTTGACCTCTAATGGCATAAACCCACAAATATGACATTCATCAATTTAGACTAGGGTTTACCAGAGAAATCACATAAATTCATCATAATATCACTAAACAAAGCTAAATCAATCATGATTAGGTATTACCCTCTAGATTGGAATCATACCCACATCCTACCTACAATATAAGAAGAACCATAGTTAGAATTGGGTTTTTGATCCACAATTGGGGGATTACTAATGGGGCTATATTGGTGGAATAACCCATAGATGATAAGCTAAACATACCTT
Organism: Solanum lignicaule; assembly: GCA_029582545.1. Classification (NCBI taxonomy): domain Eukaryota; kingdom Viridiplantae; phylum Streptophyta; class Magnoliopsida; order Solanales; family Solanaceae; genus Solanum; species Solanum lignicaule. The sequence goes on along the minus strand of JAJOOF010003915.1, from coordinate 45,908 downwards.
AATCAATTCCCAAGCACAAGCCTTTAGCAATGGAACCTTTGTTCTTGACCTTAGCTTCAAGCACTAGCTTCTTATTCAATGGGGTTTTCTAAAGAGAGAAATATTTGAGAGAGGAGTGATTTGGGGTTTTGATTTGGGTCTAGTGTAGAGTGACTTAAAATTGGAGGCTAATAACTTAAAATATCGTATATGGGCGTTTAAACTCCATATAAAATGACCCCCAATTCAAACCAATTAAAAATGAATTAGCTAAAAACCCCTCTATTAGGCAGCCCCTTTCCATGGGTCACGCCCACTTAAACAGTCCGTAAAGGGAACCACGGCCCGTGGTTCCTTGACCGGTGACCCTCCCTAGCTTGGGAAACCACTTTGAGGCTAAGGGAAGACCACGAGATCTCCCACGATATGTGGTCAAGCTAACGGATCATGGTGATGGTTGTGGTCCCTTAGGCAGTAGCTAGGCCTAAAGACCTTGCCTCTCATGAATCTAAGTGGTCTTCACAGACCCCTTCATGGACCGTAGTCAAGACCACTGGTCGTGAAGGTGGCCATGGACCCTTGGGGAGTAGCCTGCCAAGGTTGGTCAGCCTTGGCCCCCTTGGCTTAGGCTTGTCCTTTTGCCTTGGTACTGGCCCTTCCCATGATCAACCAACCTCCAAATGGTCTTCTATGCTACGAGGTTTAACACGTACCTTGATGTTAACTAAATCAAAAACACATACCAGAAGGGATATGAGGAGATCACTCTTGATCTTCTCTATATTGGAGAGCACAAAACCTATTCTTCTTTTGAGGCTCCTCATCAACACCACTGAGTAAACTTTCTTACCCTCTCTTCCTTTAGCCTTAAGGACCAGGCAATCTCTCCCTTTCTGCCCATCCTTTCCACACCCATAGCAACCATCCATGCCGGCTAGGCACTTACCAAGATGATTCCTCCCACACTTGGTACACCTAGGATTATGAAATTGAGAGTCTTGGCCGGAATACTTTTGTCTAGACTTAGACCTACCTCGCTCATCAGACTTAGCATTGGGAAAATTTCCATCATCGGTTCTAGCTCTTTTCCCCTCCCTGTTAATTTTCTTAAGCTTTTGCTCCTCAATTTGTTCAGCATGAACCATGAGAGTTGAAATATTCATACTAGGGATAAGCATTGTCGAACGACACTCATTTTATACCAATTCAGACACTCCCATCACGAATTTACTCATTCTAGCTCTTGAGTCTTCCACTAAAGTTGGAGCATACTTGGATAGTTGGGAGAACTTAAGAGCATACTACTTCACACTCATACCTCCTTGACGAAGGTTATTGAATTCTGGCATCTTTCTTTCCCTCAACTCTAGGGGACAGAACCTATCTAGGAATGCTTCCTTGAACCCTTCCCACTCTATTGGGCCCGCTTCTACCGGCCTACTACCATATTTGAGTTATATCCCTCAATTATAAGCGGCTAGTTACACTTTCTTTACCATAGTCAAACCCATGATGGCAAGTACCTTATGCACCTCATCTATAAAACCTTGAGGATATTTTTCCATCTTGGAGCTATAAAACTCTGGAGGGTTCATCCTCAAAAACTCCCTTACCCTAGAAGCACCCATCCCCCTTATTGGGTTTGCCGGAGCCACAACATCACTATTGGCTTGCGCCGTCAAGGCTTGCGCCATGAAGGCTTGAGCCAACAATTGCATAGAAGCCCTAAACTCCGCTAGGGTGGCATTCCCAATTAGAGGGTCATTTGGAACTTCAGGAGGAGTTTGGTTTGGGACTTGAAGACGAAGCACTTGTTAACCATTGTCTTCCTCAACCCTCCTAGCATTAGCGCTAGTAGCCATAACATGAAAAACCATAGGCCAAAGGTTAGGAGAAAGACCTACTAGATCTAAACTCTATACCACGACTTTTAGAAAATGACGAAATTAGATTTCCTAAACATCCAATAGCCTCCTATTCATAAATGTTGCACGTTTCACATTTATGAACAAGACCTTACTAGACGTTGTTTGACACAATCCTAGAACCATTCTAAACCTTGTGCTCTGATAACAAGTTTGTCATGACCCAGGGGTACCCCCTAGACGTAACATGGCGTACTTGACCCCGAAGGGGTCTCATACAAGATCTTAGAAAAATTATAACATAAGACACTAGAAAAGTAAGGAAAATTTAAAACATCTTTAAAACCATACAATCAAAAACATTTTCATAAGCAAGCAGAAATCTTTACTAAATCTTTGTCTCAAACAATCTATTAAGCTCTTGAATAATAGACTTGGATGCATCCAATACAATGTATATAACATAAAGAAATCACATAAAGGAACAATGAGTTTGTCGTCGAAGCTATGAGGACTCACTAAAATATTCAACTCTTGTTGCAACTTCTAGAAAGCTATCCTGCAAATGAAACTCAAACTTTGAAACCATACATTTGATTAAAATGTAGGCAATATACGTTAGTACAAAATGTACCATGTATGAAAGGTAACACAACAACATAAGAGCATCTCAAAATGGTTAGTCAACATATGACATAAGCATAAGAGAAACTAACATAGTCATAACATAATCTCCAACATAAGCATCATATTATCATAAGCCAACATAAGACATAATAAATAAGCATAGGAGATAAGCCATATTCGTATAAACATAATTGACTCTTAGTCATCTATTCCATAGTAGCACCATTCTCAAGTAAACTATAAAGCATAAAAGTGCAAAGCATAAATAGCATCCCATAATACCACTCAAACCAAGTAACCCTTTTTAGTCATCTTAATCATAGTCTATATACATGGTCAACTCTTCAGCTTGTTTACCATAATGATATCACACTCCTATGTAACCTCAAGGCACAATTGTGCAATGCATGAAAGGCATCCCATAATACCATTCATACTAAGTATCACCTTGAAGTCGACATAGTCATACTTACCCTCTTTTAGTCTCACTCTTTAGCTTACTTCATATGGACAAGGGAACTACCATCCTTAGTCAAACATATCATGGGAGGCCACTATAGGACAACCTATCTTAAAATACATCACTCATAAGAACTCTTTCTTGTATGACCCTAACTCATACCTGTGCAATGCACGAATAGCACCCCATAATACTACTCAAGCTAAGTACTACTTTTAGGTCTTCATACTAATACTTCTTGATTTCGAACCTACTTCCTCTCTTTAACGTTAGAACACTATGAGGTACTCTCTTAAGCATGTCTTAGTTTATTATGAGATTGAACCCTATGAGATACTACTTATAGAATGTCTAGGTTCATCAACTACATGGACCCTATGAGATACTACTTTAAGCATGTCTAAGTCCATTCATACTCCTGAACAATATGAGGTACTTCATTTAGTAAGTTTTAGTTAAATTCTTCTTTAGAACACTATGAGATGCTTCTTCAAGCATGTCTAAGTTCATTAGATATGGCGATTGCTACTAGAAACCTTAACTAAACTATGTGAAGGCATCCGTCTCATGAGACCTAACTTTGGGAAAACCCACACTATACTACGTAAGAGTTCCCCCTTTAACTTGGATAGTCCTCACATCAACTAGGTGTGGTTCTATTTTCTACTTGGAAACCGGACCTTATATTGTGTGACACTCTATCTCATCTTCAATATGCACTTGGAGCCAAGCATACACCACAAGGTTTACTTGTTAAGCCTTGCTTAACACTCAGCTTTAATAGAAGGATGTCCTTGACAACCAATCCATGTTCAGATGATTCTATCACTTCATACTTTGAAGCATTCATAAAGTAGATTAGGTGAGTATATGCATTTCACCAGAAATCCACCTATTAGACTTCTATTCATCATATCGACTCTACTCTCAAAGCCCTAGTGATTCAACATTCATGACTACAAGCCTTACTCTAAAATCTTTACTTCATTCTATCATCATTCATATCTAGATTATAAGACATTCAAGTAATAAGCTTCATCTTAAGCAATTCTCATCACACTCCTCATTACTAGGTGATTCTTAGTCATAATTCATCATAAAGGCTCAATTCCATCTTTACAAGTCAACACCCATCATATTCAATAAAGTCTAGTTCAATTCATAATTATATGTTCCTAACCTCGAACAATTACTACTCATGTCATTGAGTTAAGAGAATCACTTTTGCACCTTAAATTTGACCTCTAATGGCATAAACCCACAAATATCACATTCATCAATTTAGACTAGGGTTTACCATAGAAATCATAGAAATTCATCATAAAATCACTAAACAAAGCTAAATCAATCATGATTAGGTATTATCCACTAAATTAGAATCATACCCACATCCTACCCACAATATAAGAAGAACCATAGTTAGAATTGAGTTTTTGATCCACAATTAGGGGACTACTAAGTGGGCTCTATGGGTGGAAGAACCCATAGATTATAAGCTAAACATACCTTAATCAATTCCCTAGCACAATCCTTTAGCAATGGAACCTTTGTTCTTCCCCTTAGCTTCAAGCTGTAGCTTTTTCTTCAATGGGGTTTTCTAGAGAGAGAAATATTTTAGAAAGGAGTGATTTGGGGTTTTGATTTGGGTCTAGTGTAAAGTGACTTAAAATTGGAGGCTAATAACTTAAAATACCTTATATAGGCATTTAAACTCTATATCAAACGACCCCCAGTTCAAACCACTTAAAAAGGAATTTACTAAAATCCCCTCGACTAGGCAGCCCCTTGTCAGGGGTCAAGGCCACTTAAACTGTCTGTCAAGGGCACCACGGCCCATGGTGGTGCCCGTGGTCCCTTGACCAGTGACCCTCCCTAGCTTGGCAAACCTCTTTGATTCTAAGGGAAGGCCACGAGACCCCCCACGATCCGTGGTCAAGCCAACGGGTCGTGGTGATGGTCCTGGTCGCTTAGACTGTAGCTAGGCCTAAGGACCTTTCCTCCCATGACTCTAAGGGGTCTTCACGAACCCCTTCACGGACCGTGGTCAAGACCACTGGACGTGGACCCTTGGGCAATAGCTTGTCAAGGTTGGTCAGCCTTGGCCCCCTTGGCTTAGGCTTGCCCTTTTGCCTTCATAGTTGCCCTTCCCATGCTCAACCAAACTCCAAGTGGTCTTCTATGCTACGAGGTTTAACACGTACCTTGATGTTCAACCACTAAACCCCTCATCCTAAGCACCTAAAGTTTCATCTACGACTCTAATTCATGTTATCAAACCTTAGAACACTAGCATTAGGCTTTAGTTTTGTCTACTAGTTTCCGGGGTGTCACAATATCTCCCCCTTGGGAACATTCGTTCTCTAATGACGACTCTAAACACTTCTTAAAAGAAATTACTCTAGACTAGCAGCCCATCATGCATGCAAGAGATCTAAATGTGCAAAAATGGCTAAAAGAAATCGCATGGAGGTAAACTTCACAACTAGTGAAAAAGTTTCCTCATAGTCTATTACAACTTCTTGAGTAAAACCTTTTGCCACCAATCGTTCTTTGTGTCTTTCTATCGACCCATCCGATTTGCGTTTATGTTTGAGAATCCATTTATTCCCAATAGCTTTACGTTCCTTGAGAAGGTCAACTAGATCCCAGACATTGTTGGTTTTCATGGACTCTAATTCTTCTTTCATCGCTTTTAACCATTGATCCCTATCAGGGCATGATAAGGACGACTAAGGTTCATCCAATTCTGTAAGAGCTACCAAGAAAACATAATCTTCAATCTCATAAGATCGTTTAGGTACCCCTTTTCTTGTACTCTTACGTATTTGAAGTTCAGATTCCTCTATAGGATTTTGGGATCATAACTCCCACTTGGACTAGGAATAATTTCTTGATCCATTGAATTATCAAGTATGTATGACATCATTACCTCGTCTTCTTAATTCAACATTTCGTAGAGAGGCTCAACTTCATCTATTTCACCTTTTTGGGAAAATCATTTTCCAAAATTCTGAAAACTCACAATTTCAGTAATACTTCCATACACCAGTTCATCGGTGAACACATACGCTTTGAAGCGTTTAGAGTACCTTATAAAGATACATTTCTTTCCTTTTGGACTTGATTTACCAAACTCACCAAAGCAATCTTTAATATATGTTGCACAACCCCACAGTCGTAGATCATTTAGGTTTGTTTTGTGACCAGTCCAAAGTTCATAAGCAGTGGAAGAAACTGATTTAGAAAGCACTTTGTTCAATATGTAAGTCGCAGTCAGTAATACATCTCCCCAAAAAGAATTAGACAAATTTGCATGCGCCATCATTGATCTTGTCATGTCCAATAATGTTCTATTCTTTCTTTCAGCTACACCATTTTATTGAGGTGTACAAGGAGTTGTTAATTGTCTGATGATACCCTTTTCAACACATAATTCTTCAAATTGTTTTGACAAATATTCACGTCCTTTTTCAGTTCTTAAAGCCTTTATGTTTTTATCTTATTCATTTTCAACTTCATTCATATATCATTTAAAGCACTCAAGTGCTTCAAATTTATGAGAAATCAAATAGACATAACCAAAACCATATAAAACTCTATCTAGATTTATTCTAACACAATTACGACTAAAAACCAAATTAAAACCAACATCTAAATGAACAGACACAGATACTAAGTTTTGTCGAATCTCTGGTGCATATAGGACATCATGCAACATCAATGAACGGTCACCACACAAGTCTACTTTGCAAGTGCCTATCCCTTTGACTTCTAGTTTGACACGCTTCTCGATCTCGACTAACATGGTCGGTGGATCTTGAGTCTACAATCCACATAGTATAAGATTCAGTTAGTAAAGAAGTGCTAGAAACATATAATGCACATTGAGATACGTTTAGAAATGCTACCTTTTTCAGCTCAGTACATTCACGAGTGAAATACCCCAACATTTGGTAATTGTAGCACTTCATCTTGCTCTTGTCTCTCTTCTTGAAAATCCGTTTTCCTTTCTTAGAATTTGGCTTCTTCTTTTTCTTAGAAGGTCCTTCTCTAGTCTCTTTGTCTTTTCCAATTTTTCTTGCGCTTGAAGCCTGAAGATTTTGTACCACTTGAGTCTGCCACAAGGTATTAGAAGCAGCTTTAGCAGCACCAAAGCGCTTATCTTCAAGTTCAACTTGGAGTGCAACATCAGAAAAAGTTTTGATGCTGTCATTATGGGTCAAGTGAACTTTCAAATGTTTCCAATTATTGGGAAGAGACCGAATCACTGTGTGAACTTGTTGTTCATCTGAAAGAACATGGCCAGCACTCTTGAGTTGAGCTATCATGTTTGACATCACCCTAAGGTGTTGTTTGATATTCTTATCATGACGATTTTTGTAAGTGTCAAATTTGATTGTCAACTGTCGGAGGCGGGTTACAGAAGTACCCCCCATATATTCCTCGCAGATGTTCCCACATAGCATCAGCAGTTGAGAATTCCTCACATTCATGTATGAGGTCATCAACAACAGAACTAACTATTATTCCATGTGCAGTGGAATTAGCTTTTGTCCAAGCTTTGTAAGCTTCAAGATCCCTTCTGTGTTGTGCAGTATTACCCTATTCTGGTTGATTCAAAACATGGTTTATACCTTCCAGAGCATTTTTTCTCTTCCAGTACATACCCTATTTTACAACTCCAGATGTCGTAATTGTCACCGTTAAGTTTTTCACCTTTGTTTAAGTCAGCAATGATACTTTTTGATGCCATGTCTGTTATCAAATATAATCAAGCAAGATTTTTTAATCAATTGTGCATGTGGCATAGACATTCAAGCAAATCAATTCTCATAAAGCATTCATATTTAAATGTAAAATCAAAAAGACACGTAAGCATCCAAGCATCATCTACTAATTAAATATTTAACCAAAATTTGAAACTAACTTCTTAATGTGTACAATAATTTATTTTAGACTATAATCACACATATTTGCATTTCTAATAATGAAACACCATATGACATTGTGCAATAGAATAATAATCCACTTATCCAAAATAAAAGAGGATAAAACTCGAATATTCATAGTAAAGCACAATCAAAGATGTTCATTACAACGTTTGGAAAGAAAAAACAACAAAATCCAATACTAGAAAATGATTATGTTGAGAAGTTTTACCCACTTAACTCCTATTTTTACCGTATACACCTATAATTCTTTATTATCCCAAATTTCGATACTAGTTTCATTCAGTTCATTTTTCTACTGGCAAGGAATGATACGAAACATTGTATCCTTCCCTCTCTGTAACTCAAATGTCACTTTCATTAACCTCTTCAAATTTCATGACAAAGGTTCTGAGGAAGTCTATTAAAGAGTCAAGAGGATCCATCTTCAAAGACATAAACTCTCTTAGATCTTTTATTCTTTTCCATCTAATGGTCCTTTCATTCCTTAACAGATTTTGTGTTGCCTTTGGGACACCAATCCGTATGATTTCACTCCCTCGAAAACATGTCCTACGGCTGCTTGCCTTTCTACCTCGTCCTTTTGCTCAACTTTGAGAACTCCCACTTGGAGAAATTTGAGCATGTTCCCGTTCAGTCATATCTGGAATGGGAACAAAACAGAAATATGGTTAATACAATTTAATGTGACAACATATGTCACAAATTTCTCATAAAAGGCAAGCAACTGCTTAAGGAACATAAGGACTAAACGAATAAACAAAACTAACAAGATCCTAAAAAGGACACATATTCTTTTTCCAAAAAAATATTCCTAAATAGGACACAAATCTCATCCCTAAGAAAAATTCAAAAAAAACAATTTGTTTGTTTTTCATCCCAACTTAAAAAATTCATATCTCACTCGTTTTAAGTCTATTTTTCTAATATATTATATTTTCGGAAAGCTACAAACGAGTAGATCATTGAGTATTATGTTTCGAAACAAAAAACTGTACACCCAATTTCCCGATCGCTACAAAAAGAAGCCGTTTTTTCTGGAAAATAGTAAAAAAACATCTAACTTTCAAAAATTCATATTTCACTATTTTTAAATCCATTTTTTCTTTATAATATATTTTCGGAAAGCTACAAATGAGCAGATCATTAAAACATTAGTTTCGACAAAACATGTTGTATAACCAACTTTCAGATTGCTACAAACAGAAGCAATTTTTCAAAAAAAAAATCAGAATTTCTTTCTTAGTAGAAAAACGAATCTTATCTACAATATGAGTCAGAATCAAATAGGATTTTGAATTCTATATACCATATAATTAATCCACATTCAAATAGCCTAAAAAAAAACTTAACCGCTTTTCTCAATGGAGAATTAAACGAGGAAATCTACATGGAACAACCAGTAGGTTTCATTGTTTAAGGTAAAGAAAAGAAAGTTTGTAAATTGAAAAGATCAATTTATGGCCTAAAGAAATTTTCAAGGAAATGGTACCTGAGCTTTTATAAGAAGGTGATGTCATTTGATATACCATGATTGATGAAGACCATTGCATCTATGTGAAAAAGTTCAATGTAAATTTTGCAATTCCTTCTCTTTACGTAGATGATATTTTATTGGATGAAAATAATTTGGAGTATGTGAAAACTGTCAAGAAATTTTTGAGTTTATCTCAAGAAACTTATATAAAGAAACTATTAGAACGTTTTCGAATGAATAGTTGCAAATCCATGGATACTCCTGTAGCTAGGGGTGAAACTTTAAGCCTTGAAATGTGTCCAAAGACTGAAAAAGAAAAGGAAGACATGTCTTGAGTTCCTTATTCTAGTTCTATCAGGAGTTTGATGTATGATATGATGTGAACTTGCCCCGACTTTTGTTATGTTGTGAGTCTAGTTAGCAGGTATCAATCCAATCCTGGAAGAGATCAATGGAAAGCAGTAAAGAGAATATTCTGATACTTGAAGGGAACTATAGATCATACACTTTGTTATAGTGGATCTGATTTGTTCATAAGAGGTTATACAAATGTTGATTGGGCTGGTGACCAGAATGATAGAAAATCAACATCCGGTTATGCTTTCTTACTAAATGGTGGTGCTATTTCATGGAAAAGTAAGAATTATACTTGCACAACTCTTTCAACCATGAAATCTGAATTTGTGGCTTGTGCGTCTGCAGTACAAGAAGTTGTTTGGTTAAAGAGATTCTTTGAGCATTTGAGTATTGCATAGGATTCCTTGATACTATATTGTGATAGTCAAGCGGCTATCGCATATACGAAGGATCCTAAATATCAAAGTAAGACCAAACACATTGACATCAAGTATAACTTTGTAATAGACGTAGTGGCAAGTGGAGGAATAACTTTGCAATACATTCCTACACGTGAAATGATTGTTGATCCTTTTACGAAGGCCATTTCTAGAGGACTATTTGAAAAACATGTTAAGGCCTCAGGTTTGCGTAGAATATGATGATATTTTTGTATTGTAAAATAACTTGATTTTTATAATATTCTCTTTTGTATAATACTATTGGATCTATATTCAAATATGATATGCATGTGATAATTTATAAGATATAAAGTGTGTCAAACAAGTCGCGAGATTGGCTCTCTCACACGAGCAATTGCCTCTTACTTTGGGGAACGTGAAGAGATGAGTTTCACCACCATATTATGACTTATTTTATGATACAAACAAAAGTTTCTCCAAGAAAATGAGTTTAAGGATCACTGACTAGAGCTCTAATGTTGTATATTTCACATTGAATTTATTAATAATCTAAGAAGGTGAGAAGGAATTGTAGCAAGCGTTGAAAAGAAATTGCAAGATCAATAACTTGTCCAAAGAAACTTTCCAGCAACCTGTCCAAAGGAATTGCAAGATCAAACAAGTTTGGAGAGAACAAAGGCATGGAGCAGTAGTGTTGAAACCACCAATCATTACAACTCTAGCTCGAGCTTTAGTTAATGTAACTAGGCTACAACTAATTGCTGAAAATAGATGTGCTATAGGTGACTATTTTGATGATGGTAGACTGCTTTGTTGAGGAAAAATATTGGATAACCAATTAATAAGAGGCATAAAAGGAAAAAGATTGGATAACCATTAAATAGTCAATCAATAAAAAATTGTTACCATCTCAAGAAAAAAAAATTCAACTTTTAGTATCCTTTTTAATTGAGAAGTTTGTCCAGCCATCTGTAAAAGAGAATGAACTCACAATCTTTCCAACAAATGTCAATAGAAATTGCAAGTTCAAAGTCCGGACAGATTTGCAGAGAACAACGGCATGGAACATTAGTAATAGAACCAACCGTCATTATAGCTCTTGCTCAAGTTTTAGTCTATCTGGACAACAACTAATTGATCTAGTTTTAGGTGTTGCCCTGTTATATACGAAAATAATAAGCTTTCTAATGGTCTTACTCTTCAAATACATTCGTTATTGAATTTGAGATTACAAACTCTCGAATGTCAAACACGGAGGGAAAATAACCCAAATATGATCAAAGCATCTGCAGATTCGATTATTGTCATAAAAACAACTGGAATCGTCAAATACCAAGGTAATAATACTATATCATTACCTACGGTCATAACATGTAGATCATTGACGATTAAGCTATATTTGTGGTGGAAATGATTCAAACAAAATAAACAAATTGAATAGTTCACACCCCTCAAAAATACGACTCAGATTGCTGAATTTTTCAGCAACTTATAATCATGATTTCAAGTAACTAGCATTAGTGTCATTAATAGAGAGCTCATCAAAGGTACTTATCGATAGATAGCAGAACATCGAAGCTATAGAGAAGGCTGTGTTTGAAGATAGGAGACTCTATATAATCGCTAAACTTGAAAATTTTGTTAGAAACGATGTCGTTGTCAAAACGAAATAATAGTTCTCTTGTATTGATTCTCGTACTCACAATGGAACTTCTGAATCATCATGAATTACAAATATAAAACCAGCCGCCTTATACAACAGTAAAATCAAAGAGATTTATAAAAACAATAGGGAAAATAGAGGAATAGATTTAATAAGTTGCAATTAAATTAATAGAATTCAGCGATCATCATCACAACTTTGCAAACCGAGATTAATGAACATGATAATACAAAAAATAGAGTGCTAAAATCTGAAAGGAGATCAATAGAGAAACAACAATACACAGAAAAGGAATCAGATACAGACCTATAGAGATAGAAACAGATGAGGCAACATTTATCTCCCAGATTTTGGAGAAGAACATTCTACACACCTGAAAACTGTGATTTAGGACGTAGTATTATGACGGAATAGGTTTTTTGATGTCGCTGCTTTGATAATTAGGTCACTGGACTTCTAGGTTAGTGATTTTTCCATATTACGCGAGCTTTTATTTGCAAAAGGCGAGAGGTTTTTTAATTAAAATAGTAAAAGGATTTGTGCAGCGGGAGTTTTTCATTTTTAGAATAAAATATGTTTTCCGGCTATTCTTTTAATTTACTTGTAAAAGTGTACTTATTGCTGGCAATTATCCATTAGCCGTTGATATTTTGCCTCGAGTGATTACATTAGCGGCAATTAGGTTATTGCTGCAAAATAAATGTCGCTAAAGCCTATTTTTGTAGTAGTGAAAGAGTCAAAAGGATCCATCTTCAAAGACATAAATTCTCTTAGATCTTTTTTTATTTTCCTTTTAATGGTCCTTTCATTCCTTAATAAATCTCATCCCTAAATAAATTCTTTAAAAAATGTTTTTGTTTTATTTTTTTTAGCCCAACTTAAAATATTCATATCTCACTCGTTTTAAGTCTATTTTTCTATTATAATATATTTTTGGAAATCTACAAATGAGTAGCCCATGCAGAACTATGTTTCCAACCAAAACACTGTACACACAATTTCCAGATCGCTACAAGCAGAAGCAGTTTTTATGGAAAACAGTCAAAAAAACAATAAAGTTTCAAAAATTCATATCTCACTCGTTTAAAATCCTTTTTTTCATAATAGTATATTTTCAGAAATCTACAAACAAGCAGATCATGAAAACATAAGTTTCTATCAAAATTATTGTACAACCAACTTTCAGATTGCTACAACCAGAAACAATTTTTCAAAATAAAATCAAAATTTCTTTCTTAGTAGGAAAAGGAATTCTATCTACAATACGAGTTAGAATCAAATAGGATTTTGAATCCTATTTTCCATATAATTAATCCACATTCAAATAGCCTAAACAAAAACTTAACATCTTCCAATTTTTTCTATTCACTGATTTTCAAAAAACAAAAATCACAAAGTTTCTTTTCAACATACACAGTGAATACACAAGGAAGCAGCACATATGGGATCAAATAACGATGGATCCGATACCAATTAAGAAAATTTAAAGCCAAAACAACAACAAGATGTGTACCTTGTAACTTGCAGCGGAAATTTTTGTTGTCGAAAGAAATTGCTCCAGATCACTCTTTAAATCTCAAGGAAACAAAGATTGGTCTTTGTTCACAAACTAAGAATATCCTTAGAGTGTTGATTGATTTGTGTAAGAAACTTACTTTTCAATTTCTTTACTGATCGCTAGTTTTCCTTTTCTGTTTCTCACGTTTTTTCCTCCTCTTTTTCACGTTTCACGTTCCTTAAAAGTTACTCCCACTAGGAGTCTTTTAAGGGGAGATTGAATAGTTACTGTGTAACTGTTCTGTCTTATCCTTTTAAAAGAAATTATCCATATAATTAATTAATTAGTTAGTTAATTGGATAGGGCAAAATACATTGGATCGGGTCGGTCCACATGGGTGACCCACGACCCAAAACTTACATGAATGCCCAACATTTGGCAATTGTAGCACTTCATTTTCTCTTGTCTCTCTTCTTTGAAAAATCATTTTCATTTCTTTGAATTTGGCTTCTTTTTCTTAGAGGATCCTTATCCAATCTCTTTGTCTTTCCCATTTCTTTTCCAATTTTTCTTGCGCTTGAAGCCTAAAGATTTTGTGACTCTGCCACAAAAGCATTAGAAGTAGCTTTAGCAGCACCAAGGTTCTCATCTTCAAGTTCAACATGCCGTGCAACATGACAAAAAGATTTGATGTTGTCAATATGGGACAAGTTAACCTCCAAATGTACCCTATTATTGGGAAGAGACTGAAACACTGTCTGAATTTGTTTCTCATTTGAAAGAACATGGTCTGCACTCTTGAGTTGAGCTATCATGTTTGACATCATCCTAAGGTGTTGTTTGATTTTCTGATCATGACTTTTTTTGTTAGTGTCAAATTTGATAGTCAATGAAGGTGGGTTACAGACGTACACCTATATGTTCCTCGAAGATGTGCCCACATTGCAAGAGTAGTTGGGAATTCCTCACATTCATGTATAAGATCCTCAACCACAGAACTAACTATTATTCCACGTGCAGTGAAATTAGCTTTTTTCCAAGATTTGTAAGATTCAAGATCCCTTCTGTGTTGTGTAATATTACCATCTTCTAGTTGATTCAAAACATGTTTTATACCTTCCAGAGCATTTTTCTCTAATAGTACATACCATATTTTACAACTCCAAATGTCGTAATTGTCACCGCTAAGTCTTTCACTTTTGTTTAAGTCAACAATAATACTTTTTGATGCCATGTCTATTATGGGATATAATCAGGCAAGATTTTTTAATCAATTATGCATGTGACATACACATTCAAGCAAATCAATTCTCATAAAGGTTTCATATTTAAATGTAAAATCGAAAAGACACATAAGCATCCAATCATCATCTACGAATTAAATATTTAACCAAAATATGAAACTAACTACTTAATGTGTACATTAATTTATTTTAGACTATAATCACACAGATTTGCATGTCTAATAATCATACACCATATGACATTGTGCAATAGAATAACAATCCACTTATCCAAAACAAAAGAGGATAAAACTCAAATATTCATATTAAAGCACAATCAAAGATATTCACTACAAAGTTTGAAGGAAAAAAAATCAAAAGCCAATACTAAAAAAAGATTATGTTGTGAAATTTTACCCACTTAACTCCTATTTTTACAGTATACACCCATAATTCTTCATTACCCCAATTTCGATACTAGTTTCATTCAAATCATTCTTTTAGTATTCTAGCAAGGAATGATACAAAACATTGTATCCTTCCCTCTCTGTAACTAGAAGGTCACTTTCATTAACCTCTTCAAATTTCATATGACAAAGGTTCTGAGGAACTCTATTAAAGAGTCAAGACGATCCATCTTCAAAGACATAAATTCTCTAACATCTTTTTTTATTTTCCTTCGAATGGTCCTTTCATTCCTTAACAGATTGTGTGTCGCTTTTGGGACACAAGTCCGTACGATTTCACGCCCTGAGAATCAATTCTTACGATGGCTTGTTCTTCTACCTCGTCTTTTTGCTCGACTTTGAGAACTCTCACTAGGAGTAATTTGAACATGTTCCCATTCATCCTTATCTTAAATGGGAACAAAACGGAAATATGGTTAATACCATTTAATGCGACTACATATGCCACAAATTTCTCAAAAAAGGCAAGCAACTGCTTAAGGAACATAAGTACTAAACGAATAAACAAGACCCATAAAATCCTAAAAAGGACACATATTCTTTTTCCAAACATAATCCTAAATAGAACACAAATCTCATCCCTATGAAAAAATTTAAAAAAACATTTTTTTTCTGCCTAACTTCAAATATTCATATTTCACTCGTTTTAAGTCTGTTTTTCTATTATAATATATTTTCGAAAAGCTACAAATAAGTAGATTATGAAATATTATGTTTTAGTAAAAAAAAATGTACACCCAATTTACAAATCGCTACAAACAAAAAAAAAATTCTCGAAAACAGTGAAAAATAGTCAACTCTCAAAAATATATCTCACTCGTTTTAAATCCATTTTTTGAGTATAATATATTTTCGGAGAGCTACAAATGAACAGATCATGAGAACACAAGTTTCGACCAAAATTATTGTACAATCGATTTTCAAATTGCTACAAACAGAAGTAGTTTTTCAAAAAAAAACAGAATTTCTTTCTTAGTAGGAAAAAGAAATCCTATCTACAATATGAGTCTGAATCAAATAGGATTTTGGATCGTATTTACCATATAATTAATCCACATTCAAATAGCCTAAAAAAACATAAGATCTTCCAATTTTTCTAATCACTGAATTTTTTTAAAAATCACAAATTTTCTTTTCAACATACACAGTGAATACACTAAGAAGCAGTGCATAATGTGATCAATTACCGATGGCTGTGATACCAATGAAGGAATTTTAAAGGCAAAACAACAACAAAATTTGTATCATGTAACTTGCAGCGGAAATATTTGTTGTTAATTTTGTTGTCGAAAGAAATTGCTGCAAATCACTCTATGAATCTCAAGGAAACAAAGATCGGTCATTGTTCACAAACTAAGAGCTTCCTTAGAGTGTTGATTGATTTGTGTAAGAAACTTAGTTCTCTATTTCTTTACTGATCGCTAGTTTTTCTTTTCTATTTCTCACGTTTATTCCTCCTCTTTTTCACGTTTCATGTTCCTTAAAAGTTACTCCCACTAGGAGTGTTTTAAGGGGAGGCAGAATAGTTACAAAACCTTTTAAAAGAAATTATTCATATAATTAATTAATTAATTAATTGGATAGAGAAAAACAGATTGGGTCGGGTCGATCCACATGGGTGACCCACGACTCAAAACTTACATGTCTCCTTAGAGTGTTGATTGATTTCTGTAAGAAACTTACTTGTCTATTTCTTTACTGATCGCTATTTTATTTCTATTTCTCACGTTTTTTTCTACTCTTTTTCAAGTTCCACTTTCCTCAAAAGTTACTCCCACTAGGAGTCTTTTAATGGGAGGTTGAACAGTTACACAGTAACTGTTCTATAAGTGTTTTGCCTTATCCTCTTAAAAGGAATTATCCATATAATTAATTAATTAATTAGATAGGGAAAAATAGATTGGGTCGGGTTGGTCCACATGGGTGACCCATGACCCAAAACTTACATGAATGCCCCAACATTTGGCAATTGCAACACTTCATTTTGCTCTTGTTTCTCTTCTTGAAAAACCGTTTTCCTTTCTTTGAATTTGGCTTCTTCTTTTTCTTAGAGGGTCCTTCTCCAGTCTCTTTGTCTTTCCTATTTCTTTTTGAATTTGTCTTGCGCTTGAAGCCTGAAGATTTTTTACCACTTGACTCTGCAACAAAGGCATTAGAAGCAGCTTTAGTAGCATCAAGGCGCTCATCTTTAAGTTCAACATTTCTTGCAACATCAGAAAAAGTTTTGATGTTGTCATTATTGGTCAAGTTAACCTTCAAATGTTCCCAATTATTTGGAAAAGATTAAATCACTGCCTGAACTTGTTGCTTCTTTGAAAGAACATGACCACACTCTTGAGTTAATCTATCATGCTTGACATCACCCTAAGGTGTTATTTGATATTCTGATCAAGATGGTTTTTGTAAGTGTCAAAATTGATAGTCAACTCTCCGAGGCGGGTTAGAGACGTACCCCCATATGTTCCTCGCAGATGTGCCCACATAGCATGAGCTGTTGAGAATTCCTCACATTCATGCATGAGGCCATCAACCACAGAACTAACTATTATTCCACGTGTAGTGGAATTAGCTTTTTTCCAAGCTTTGTAATGATTACGATCCCTTCTGTGTTGTGCAGTATTACCCCCTTCTGGTTGATTCAAAACATGGTTTATACCTTCCAGAGCATTTTCCTCTTCCAATACATACCATATTTTATGACTCCATATGTCTTAATTGTCACCGTTAACTTTTTCACTTTTGTTTAAGTCATGAATGATACTTTTAGATGCCATGAGTGTTATGAGATATAATCAGACAAGATTTTTTAGTTAATCAATTATGCATGTGACATACACATTCAAGCAAATCAATTCTCATTAAGGTTTCATATTTAAATGTAAGATCGAAAAGACACGTAAGCATCCAATCATCATCTACAAATTAAATATTTAACCAAAATTTGAAACTAACTTCTTAATGTGTACATTAATTTGTTTTAGACTATAATCACACATATTTGCATGTCTAATAATAAAATACCATATGACATTGTGCAATAGAATAATAATCCACTTATCCAAAATAAAATAGGATAAAACTCAAATATTTATATTAAAGGACAATCAAAGATGTTCACTACAAAGTTTGTAAAGAAAAAACAACAAAAGCCAATACTAAAAAATGATTATGTTGTGAAGTTTTATCCACTTAACTCCAAATTTTATCGTATGCACTCATTATTCTTCATTATCCCCAATTTCGATACTAGTTTTATTCAATTCATTTTTCTAGTATTCAGGCAAGGAATGATACAAAACATTGTATCCTTCCCCCTCTGTAACTCGAATGTCACTGTCATTAACCACTTCAAATTTCAAGACAAAGGTTCTGAGGAAGTCTTTTAAAGAGTCAAGTGGATCCATCTTCAAATACGTAAACTCTCTTAGTTCTTTTTCTATTTTCTTTCGAATAGTCCTTTCATTCCTTAACAAATTTTGTGTCACCTTTAGGACACAAATCCGTATGATTTCACGCCCTCGGAACCATGACTTACGACGGCTTGCTCTACTACCTTGTCCTTTTGATCGAATTTGAGAACTCCCACTTGGATTAATTTGAGCATGTTCCCGTTCAGCCATATCTGAAAATGGAAACAAAATGGAAATATGGTTAATACCATTTAATGCGACAACATATGTCACAAATTTCTCATAAAGGGCAAGCAACTGTTTAAGTAACATAAGGACTAAATGAATAAACTAGGCCAATAAGATCCTAAAAAGGACACAAATTCTTTTTCCAAAAAAATAACTCTAAATAGAACACAAATCTCATCCCTAATTTTGTTTTAAAAAATACGTTTTTTTTCATCGCAACTTAAAAAATTCATATTTCACTCGTTTTAAGTCTATTTTTGTATTATAATATACTTTCGAAAAGATATAAATGAGTAGATCATGGAAAATTATGTTTCGAACTAAAAAATTGTACACTTAATTTATAGGTCGCTACAAACATAAACAGTTTTTCGGATAAATAATCAAAAAGCAGCCAACTTTTAAAAATTCATCTCACTCGTTTTAAATTCGTTTTTTCAGGCTAATATATTTTCGTAGAGATACAAATGAGCAAATCATCAAAACATAAGTTTCGACAAAAATTATTGTACAAATGATTTTCAGATTGCTACAAACAGAAGTAGTTTTTAAAAAAAATTATAATTTCTTTCTTAATAGGAAAAGGAAACCTATCTACAATATGAGTCTGAATCAAATAGGATTTTGGATCGTATTTTTTTATATAATTAATCCACATTCAAATTGCCTTAAAAAAATATCATCTTCCAATTTTTTTTATTCATTGATTTTAAAAAAAACACAATTTTTTTTCAACATGAACAGAAAATACACTAAGAAGCAGTGCATAATGTGATCAATTAACGATGACTCTAATACCAATGAAGGAATTTTAAAGGCAAAACAACAACAAGATGTGTATCATGTAACTTACAGTAGAAATATTTGTTGTTCATTTTGTTGTCGAGAGAAATTGCTCCAGATGACTCTTTGAATCTCAAGGAAACAAAGATCGATCATTGTTCACAAACTAAGAGTCTCCTTAGAGTGTTCATTTATTTGTGGTAAAAACTTACATCTCTATTTCTTTATTGATCGCTAGTTTTTCTCTTCTATTTCTCACATTTTTTCCTCCTTTTTCTCACGTTTCACATTCCTTAAAAGTTACTCACACTAAGAGTCTTTTGAGGGAGGTTGAGCAATTACAGTGTAACTGTTCTTCCATATCTTTTTAAAAGGAATTATCCATATAATTAATTAATCAATTAATAAATTAATTGGATAGAGCAAAATAGATTGGGTCGGGTGGGGTCGATTTACATGGGCGACCCACAACCCAAAACATACATGAATGCCCTAACATTTGGTAATTATAGCACTTCATTTTGCTCGTCTCTCGTTTTGAAAAACCATTTTCCTTTCTTTGAATTTGGCTTCTTCTTTTTCTTAGAGGTTCCTTCTCCAGTCTCTTTGTCTTTCCCATTTCTTTTCCAATATCTCTTGCTCTTGAAGCCTAGAGATTTTGTACCACTTGACTCTGCCACAAAGGCATTAATAGCAGCACCAAGGCACTCATCTTCAAGTTCAACATGGCATGCAACATTAGGAAAAGTTTTTATGTTGTCATTATGGGTAAAGTTAACCTTCAAATGTTTCCAATTATTTGGAAGAGACCGAATCACTGCCTGAACTTGTTGCTCATTTGAAATAACATGGACACCATTCTTGAGTTGAGCTATCATGTTTGACATCACCCTAAGGTGTTGTTTGATATTCTGATCATGACGTTTTTTGTAAATGTCATTGATGGTCAGCTTGCGGAGGCTGGTTATAGACGTAGCCACATATGTTCCTCGTAGATGTGCCCACATAGCATGAGCAGTTGGGAATTCCTCACATTCATTTATGAAGTCATCAACCACAAAATTAAGAATTATTCCACGTGTAGTGGAATTAACTTTTTTCCAAGATTTGTAAGCTTCAAGATCCCTTATGTGTTGTGCATTATTACCCTCTTCTAGTTGATTCAAAACGTAGTTTATACCTTCCAGAGCATTTTTCTCTTCCAGTACATACCATATTTTACGACTCCAGATGATACTTTTTGATGCCATGTCTATTATGAGATAGAATCAGGCAATATTTTTTAATCAATTATGCATGTGACATACACATTCAAGCAAATCAATTCTCATAAAGGTTTCATATTTAAATGTAAAATTGAAAAGACACGTAAGCATCCAATCATCATCTACGAATTAAATATTTAACTTAAATATGAAACTGACTTCTTAATGTGTAGAGTAATTTATTTTAGACTATAATCAAACAGATTTGCATGTCTAATAATCAAACACCATATGCCAATGTGCAATTAAATAATAATCCACTTATCCAAAACAAAAAAGGAAAAAACTCAAACATTCATATTAAAGAAAAATCAAAGATGTTCACTACAAAGTTTGTAAAGAAAACACAAAAAAAGCCAATACTAAAAAATGATTATGTTGTGAAGTTTCACCCATTTAACTCTTATTTTTACTGTATACACCCATAATTCTTCATTATTCCCAATTTCAATACTACTTTCATTCAGTTCGTTCTTCTAGTATTTTGGCATGGAATGATACAAAACTTTGTATCCTTCCCTATCTGTAACTCGAATGTCACTTTCATTAAGCTCTCCAAATTTCATAACAAAGGTTCTGAGGAGTTCTATTAAAGAGTCAAGAGGATCCATCTTCGAAGACATAAACTCTCTTAGATATTTTTCTTTGTTCCTTTGAATGGTTCTTTCATTCCTTAACAGATTTTGTGTCATCTTTGGGACACCAATCCGTATGATTTCACTCCCTCGTAAATATGTTTTACGATGGTTTGCTCTACTACCTTGTCCTTTTGCTCGACTTTGAGAACTCCCATTTGGAGTAATTTGAGCATGTTTCCATTTAGCCATATTTGAAATGAAAACAAAATGGAAATATGGTTAATACCATTTAATGCGACAACATATGTCACAAATTTCTCATAAAAGGCAAGCATTTGCTTAAGGAACATAAGGACTAAACGAATAAACAAGACCAATAAGATCCTAAAAAGGACACATATTCTTTTTCCAAAAAAATAATCCTAAATAGGACACAAATCTCATCCCTAAAAAAGTCCTTAAAAAAACGTTTTTTGTTTTTTTTTCCAGCCCAACTTAGAAAATTCATATCTCACTCGTTTTAAGTCTGTTTTTTTTATAATATATTTTTGGAAGGACACAAACGAGTAGATCATGAAAATTATGTTTCAAATGAAAAAACTGTACAATCAATTTCTTGATCCCTACAAAGAGAAGCAGTTTTTCTAGAAAACAGATAAAAAAATAGCCAAGTTTCAAAAATTCATATCTCACTCATTTTAAATCTGTTTATTCTTTAAAATATATTTTCGGAAAGCTACTAACGAGAAAATCCTGAAAAAATATGTTTCGACCAAAATTATTGTATGCCCAATTTTCAGATTGCTACAAACAGAAGCAGTTTTTCAAAAAAAATCAGAATTTCTTTCTTAGTAGGAAAAAGAATTATATTTATAATATGAGTTAGAATCAAATAGGATTTTGAATCCTATTTACCATATAATTAAGCCACATTCAAATAGCCTAAAAAAATACTTAACATCTTCCAATTGTTTCTATTCACTGAATTTCAAAGAAAAAAAATCACAAATTTTCTTTTCAACATATACAGTGAAATCACAAGGAAGAAACACATAATGGGATCAATTAACGATGACTCTGATACTAATAAAGGAATTTTAAAGGAAAAATAACAACAAGATTTGTACCTTACAATTGGCAGCGAAAATATTTGTTGTCGAAAGAAATTGCTCCAGATCCCCTTTTGAATCTCAAGGAAACAAAGATCGGTCTTTGTTCACAAATGAAGAATCTCCTTAGAGTGTTGATTGATTTGTGTAAGAAAGTTACTTCTCTATTTCTTTGCTGATTGATAGTTTTTCTTTTCTGTTTCTCACGTTTTTTCCTCCTCTTTTTCATGTTCCACGTTCCTTAAAGGTTACTCCCACTAGGAGTCTTTTAAGGGGAGGTTGAAAAGTTACAGTGTAACTGTTCTGCCTTATCCTTTTAAAAGGAATTTTCCATATAATTAATTAATTAATTGGATAGGGCAAAATAGATTGAGTTAGGTCGGTCGACATGGGCGACCCACGACCCAAAACTTACATCTCCCACTCCACACATGGTGGAAAAGACCAAAGCCAACACAATATCAATCAGACACACAATTCATACGACAAATAGTTCGTACAATCTGTGAGCATGAAGAGCTTACCTTTAAGGTTTTATAAGCCCTACATAAGAATGCATTCACATGTGAAAAGAATTCACTACTATTTTAAGGACAATATTACTCACAATACCCCATACATCATTCACTACTTCAGTAGTTACTTATTCGATCCCTCAACCTCTTAAAGAGATGAACGAGTTCATGTTTAACTTTATACACACAATTATACTCAAGCGAAATAGTCGGCTTATGTATACAAAATGAATTGTTCATTTTAATCATCTTCACTTTCTACTCGAATGTATCTGTTCCATATCAACGGCTTTCCTAGACATGTACTATATTGCCGAATCGCTAATGGCTATTAGTAACATGCAAAAGTAGCAACACCAATCAAAACTTCAAGAAACAGTAAAAGGTCAAAGGGTAATTTATTGAAAAGTCATTTTAACATTTTGGGGTCTCACACAATGAAGAAACAGTGAACCATTCTTTCCTTGACCCATTGATCGCCTGACACACTTGGTATGAAACACGTGCTACAATGTTTACACCTTAGATTTGTCTATGTGTCTCATTCTTTTGATTATTCAATATCGTATAGACCTTGGTCTAAACACCTCCAGATGTTTAACCCTAGTTTTTCTCTTAAGTGATCCTTCAACTCATTTTCTTAGAGAAACTTTTGTCTGGATCATAAAACAAGTCATAATATGGTGGTGAAACTCATCTCTTCACGATTCTCGACGTAAAAAGCGATTGCTCGTGTGAGAGATCCAATCTTGTGACTTGTTCGACACACTTTATATCTTAAAAATTATCACATGTATATCATATTTGAATATAAATCCAATAGTATTATATATAAGAGAATATTATAACAATTAAGTTATTTTACAATACAGAAATATTATCATATTCTATGCAAACCTAGAGCCTTAACATGTTTTTCAAACATGTCTCTAGAAATGACTTTCGTAAAAGGATCATCTATCATTTCACAAGTATGAATGTATTGCAAAGTTATTTCTCCACTTGCCACTACGTCTCTCACAAAGTTATACTTGATGTCAATGTGTTTGGTCTTACTGTGATATTTAGGATCCTTTGTATATGCGATAGCCGCTTGAATATCACATAATAGAATCAAGGGACCCTTAGAATCCCTTGCAATCTCAAATGATCAAAGAACCTCTTTAATCAAACAACTTCTTGTACTGCAGACACACAAGCCACAAATTCAGATTCCATGGTTGAAAGAGTTGTGCTAGTTTGCTTCTTACCTTTCCATGAAATAGCACCACCATTTAGTAATAAAGCATAGCCGGATGTTGATTTTCTGTCATTCCAGTCGCCAACCTAATCAACATTTGTATAACCTCTTATGAACAAATCAGATCCACTATAACATAGTTTATGATCTGCATTTCCCTTCAAGTATCGAAATATTCTCTTTACTGCTTTCCAATGATCTCTTACAGGATTGGATTGATACCTGCTAACTAGACTCACATCATAACAAATGTCAGGGCGAGTACACATCATAGCATACATCAAACTCCCAACAACACTAGAATAAGGAATTCGAGACATGTCTTCCTTTTCTTTTTCAGTCTTTGGACACATTTCAAGGCTTAAAGTTTCACCCCTAGCTACAAGAGTATCCATGGATTTGCAACTATTCATTCGAAAACGTTCCAATATTTTGTTACTATAGGTTTCTTGAGATAAACTCAAAATTTTTTGAAACAATTTCTTTGGATCTTAACACCCAATATATAGTCTTTTTCACCCATATCTTTCATATCAAATGATTTCGAAAGCCATGCCTTGACAATTTTCACATACTCCAAATTATTTCCAGCTAATAAAATAACATCTACATAAAGAGAAACAAAATACAAAATTTCCATTGGACATTTTCACATAGATGCAATGATCTTCATTGATCATGGTGAAATCAAATAACATCACCTCCTTATGAAATATCAGGTACCACTGCCTTGAAGATTGCTTTAGGCAATAAATTGATCTTTTCAATTTACAAACTATCTTTTCCTGACCTTTAACAACGAAACCTACTCGTTGTTGCATGTAGATTTCCTCGTTCAATTCTCCATTGAGAAAAGTGGTCTTCACATCCATTTGGTTCAATTCTAGATCTAAACGTGCAAAAATAGCTAAAAGTAATCGTATGGAGGTAAAATTCACAACTTGTGAAAAAGTTTTCTCATAGTCTATTCCCACTTCTTGAGTAAAACATTTTTCCACCAATCGTGCTTTGTGTCTTTCTATAGACCCATCCGATTTGCGTTTAACTTTGAGAATCCATTTATTCCTAATAGCTTTATGTTCCTTGGGAAGGTCAGCTAGATCCCAGACTTTGTTGGTTTTGATTGACTCTAATTGTTCTTTCATCACTTTTAACAATTCATCCCTTTCAGGGCTTGATAAGGCCTCAGTTACATAATTAGGTTCATCCAATGCTGTAGGAGATACCAAGAAAACATAATCCCCAATCTCATAAGATCGTTAAGGTACCTTTTTTCTTGTACTCTTACGTATTTGAAGTTCACATTCCTCTATAGGATTTTGGGATTCGTAACTCCTATTTGGACTAGGAATCATTTCTTGATCCATTGAATTATCAAGTATGCCTGACAACATTACCTCGTGTTCTGAATTCAACATTTGGTAGAAAGGCTCAACTTCATCTATTTAACCTCTTTTGGGAAAATCATTTTCCAAAAATCTCACATCTCGTAATACAATTTCAGTAATTCTTCCATCCTCCAGTTCATCGATGAACACGTAACTTTTGGAGCTTTCAAAGTACCTTATAAAGATACATTTCTTTCCTTTTGGACTTAGTTTATCAAAATCACCAAAGTGATCTTTAATAGATGTTGCACAACCCAACAATCATAGATTATTTAGGTTTGTTTTGTGGCTAGTCCAAAGTTCATAAGGAGTGGAAGAAACTGATTTAGAAGACACTTTGTTCAATATGTAAGTCGCAGTCAATAATGCATCTCCCCAGAAAGATATAGATAAATTTGTCTGCGCCATCATTGATCTTGTCATGTCCAATAAAGTTCTATTCCTTCTTTCAGCTAAACCATTTTGTTGAGGTGTATAAGGAGTAATTAATTGTCCAATGATACCCTTTTCGGTACTTAATTTTTCAAATTGGTTTGATAAATATTCACGTCCTCAGTCAGTTCTTAAAGTCTTTATGCTTTTATCTAATTGATTTTCAACTTCATTCATATATATTTTAACGCACTCAAATGTTTCAGATTTATGAAAAATCAAATAGACATAACCAAAACGAGTGAAATCATTAATAAATGTAATGAAATATGTAGCACTAGACCTTGCCTACACATTCATTTGACCACAAATATCAGAATGAATTAATTGAAGCGGGAACTCGTTTATTTTAGCCTTCCCAAATGATCTATGCGTAATCTTTCTAGCAAGACAATTTTCACATGTTGGCATATCAATTTTGGTGAAAGAACCTAAATGTCCTTCTTTTGCCAACCTATTCATTAGATCTTGCCCTATGTGACCTAATCTTGCACGTCATGTAATAACATCAATATCATTGTTACTTGAATAACATGCCATTACACCACGGTCGACATAATAGTAATAAATTGAAAGATTACAATCTAAAATGATAAAACAATAATAACTTAGTCCAAAACCGTATAAAACATTATCTTGAGTTATTCAAACACCATTATGACTAAAAAACAAATGAAAACCAACGTCTAAAAGAACAGACACATATACTTAGTTTCGTTGAATCTCTGGTGTATATAGAACGTCATGCAACATCAAAGAACTGCCACCATGCAAGTCTACTTTGAAAGTGCCTATCCCTTTGACTTCCAGTTTTACAATATTTACTATGTAGATCTACCTTGATTTAGATGAAACTCGACGAAACTCTACAAATGTTTCTTGATCTCGACTCACGTGGTCGGTGGATCCTGAGTCTACAATCCACATAGGATAAGATTCAATTAGTAAAGAAGTGCTAGAAACATATGTTGCACTTTGAGATACGTTTAGAAATGCTACCTTTTTCGGCTCAGTACATTCACGAGCGAAATGCCCCAATAATTGGCAATTGTAGCAATTCATTTTGGTCTTGTCTCTCTTCTTGCAAAAACATTTTTCTTTCTTGGAATTTGGCTTTTCTTTTTATTAAAGGGTCCTTCTCATGTCTCTTTGTCTTTCTCATTTCTTTTCCAATTTTTCTTACGCTTGAAGCTTGAAGATTTTGTACCACTTTAGTCTGCCACAAAGGAATTAGAAGTAGCTATAGCAGCACCAAAGCATTCATCTTCAAGTTCAACATGGCGTGCAACATTATAAAAAGTTTTGATGCTATCATTTTCGGTCAAGTTAACCTTTAAATGTTCCCAATTATTGAGAAAAGGCCAAATCACTGCCTGAACTTGTTGCTCATCTGAAAGAACATGGCCAACACTCTTGAGTTGAGCTATCATGTTTGACATTACCCTAAGGTGTTGTTTGATATTCTGATCATGACGCTTTTTGTAAGTGTCAAATTTGATAGTCAACTGTCGCAGGCGGGTTACAGACGTACCCTCACTTGTTCCTCGCAGATGTGCCCACATAGCATGAGCAGTTAGGAATCCCTCACATTCATGTATGAGGTCATCAACCACAAAACTATCTATTATTCCACGTGTAGTGGAATTAGCTTTTTTCCACGCTTTGTAAGATTTAAGATTTCTTCTATGTTATGCAGTAGTACCCTCTTCTAGTTGATTCAAAACATGGTTTATACCGTCCAGATCATTTTGCTCTTCCAGTACATACCATATTTTACGCTCCAGAAGTTGTAATTGTTACCGTTAAGTTTTTCACCTTTGTTTAAGTCAGCAATGATACTTTTTAATGCCATATCTGTTATGAGATATAATCAGGCAAGATTTTTTAATCTATTATGCATGTGACATACACATTCAAGCAAATCAATTCTCATAAAGGTTTTATCTTTAAATGTAAAATCGAAAAGTCATGTTAGCATCCAATCATCATCTACGAATTAAATATTTAACCAAAATTTGAAACTAACTTCTTAATGTGTACACTAATTTATTTTAAACTATACTCACACGGATTTGCATGTCTAATAATCAAACACCATATGCCATTGTCCAATAGAATAATAATCCACTATTCCAAAACAAAAGAAGATAAAACTCAAATATTCATATTAAAGCAAAATCAAAGATGTTCGCTACAAAGTTTGTAAAGAAAAAACAACAAAAGCCAATACTAAAAATGATAATGTTCTGAAGTTTTAACCACCTAACTCATATTTTTACCGTGTACACCCATAATTCTTCACTATCCCCAATTTCGATACTAGTTTCATTCAGTCCATTGTTCCAGTACTTCGATAACGAATAATACAAAACATTCTATCCTTTTCTCTATGTAACTCGAATGTCACTTTCATTAACCTCTTCAAATTTCATGACAAAGTTTCTGAGGAAGTCTATTAAAGAGTCAAGAGAATCCATCTTCAAAGACATAAATTCTCTTAGATCTTTTTGTATTTTCCTTCGAATGGTCCTTTCATTCTTTAACAAATTTTGTGTCACCTTTGGGACACCATTCCGTACGATTTCACGCCCTCGAAAACATGTCTTATGGTGGCTTGCACTTCTACCTCGTCCTTTTGCTCGACCTTGAGAACTCCCACTTGGAGTAATTTCAGCATGTTCTCGTTTAGTCATATCTGAAATGGGAAGAAAATGGAAATATGGTTAATATCATTTAATGCGACAACATATGTCAAAAATTTCTTATAAAAGGCAATCAACTGCTTAAGGAATATAAGGACTAAACGAATAAGCAAGAACAATAACATCCTAAAAATGACACATTCTTTTTCCAAAAAGTAACCCTAAATAGGACACAAATCTTATCCCTAAAACAAAATTCTTAAAACACATTTTTTTCAGCCCAACTTAAAAAATTCATATCTCACTCGTTTTAAGTATACTTTTCTTTTATAATATATTATCGGAAAGCTACAAACTAGTAGATCATGAAAAATTATGTTACGAACCAAAAAACTGTAGAATCAATTTCCAGATCGCTACAAACCTAACCAAATTTTCTGAAAAACAGTAAAAAAAAGCAAACATTCAAAAATTCATCTCACTCATTTTATATCTGTTTTTCATTATAATATATTTTTGGAAAGCTACAAATGAGCATATCATGAAAACATAAGTTTCGACCAAAATTATTGTACAACCAATTTTCAGATTGCTACAAACAGAAGCAGTTTTTTTTTTAAAAAAGAACTTCTTTCTTAGTAGGAAAAGGAATCCTATCTACAATATGAGTAAGAATCAAATAGGATTTTGAATCTTATTTACCATATAATTAATCCACATTCATATAGCCTAAAAAAACTTAACATCTTCTAATTTTTTCTAGTCACTGATTTTCAAAAAAAAAATTCACAAATTTTCTTTTCAACATACACAGTGAATACACAAGGAAGATACCCCCTAGACGTAACAGGGTATATAGAACCCCGAAAGGCTCCATGTAAGCCACTTAGCATATCATAATATAACACAATAGAATAATAAGAGTAGAAACGCATTTCAAGTCCAAAAGTTTCATAAAAGCAAAGCGGAAGTCTAGAATTGTCTCAAATAGCCATCTATTACAATAGTTCAAATAAAAAGGGACACAACTCATACAACATTGTCCGAAAGTAAAAGTTACTAGAAATGAAACTCAAAGTGAATCTCCCATCCTCGATTCATGAGGACTCACCATACGCAAGGAGAATAGGCGAATCCAAGCTTGAACCATAGGATGACGACCATAAGAATTGGACCCGACACTTGGGAAAATGTAGGAAAATATGGGTTAGTACAAAAATGCACTAAGTATGATAGCCATGCATAGGAATCATGAAAACATGCTAAAAAGGACATTTTAGTTGAAAAGCATGCACTTTACCAAGTTTAAGGATCATCATGAAGAATAGTGTTAAAGCATAAGTCATAAGCATAGTCAACATATTGATCATCATAACATAGTAGAAGCATACCATAAATACCCTCAAATCATCCTTGTGCAATGCATGAACAAGATCCCATAATCCCACCCATGCTAAATTAAGCTTCTTGAATAACCATAGTTCATAATTCATGTTCTTGTTCATATTTCATCATAGTTGGAAATAGACTTAACTGACATAGACCATGTGAGTTTAACATGGAATCCGGTATTACCCACACCGAAAAGGGTTGTCTTACTTGCCTAAGGTTAGACCATGGTTTGATAGCTTTTAGGTGGATCCCCTAGCTAAAGACCTATGGGGGCACATAGTTATGGGATAAGGAGATTGCTACCAGAAACCTGAACTCAACTGAGGTAGAAGGTTTCCATCTCATGAGATACATGTTTTGGGAACCTGGACTCAACAGGCGTAGAAGGAATCCATTTGGAAAGTCGGACTCAACTAGCGTAAAAGCTTTAATATCATATTCAATATCCACTCGATGCTAAGCATAATTCCCATTGAGTTCATATTAAGTTCTTCACTTAGATTTATATTTGTGTAAGAATGTCTTAACACCCAATCCAACATAACTCGTAAGATAACTGATAGATTCAATAGGTGAGAATAACCTTTCAACCATAGAATCATCATAGTGTGAGAAAACCTTTCACAACATATCATAATCATACATAAGTGTTCATATGAGGATAATCAATCAACAACACAACAATTAGTTCATAATCGTAATGACTCTACTCTCAAAGTTTTCTTTAAGCACATACATGGATCTCATACTCTTGCATAATTCTCATACTTTGCCCTTCAAGGACCATAGATCATATTCAACCAACAAATCTAGAATTAATACATTAGACATGGATATAATCATAATTCAAGTAACCCAATCATTACATGCACAATCTCATAAGATTCTTCTATAATCAACAACCCACATTACAAGACCATAATTGAGAAATTTGGGGGTTTCATGGGTTCTTGTAGGATTTCAACATAAAAACCATCATAAATCATAAATTCAATCATAATTTATACTAAATAAAATATTAGAATTGTTTTTGAAAGGAACCCATGAGATTGAAGTTAAACCCTAACTTTTGGGGAAATCACTAGTTTTGAAATTGAGTTTGGAGGGACTCCATGGATGAAGGACTACCATACCTTAGTTATTATTCTCCAAAGAAGTTGAGTGAAAAATCCAACTTTCCTCTTCTTCTTCCTTGAGCTTTAAAGAGGGAAATTTTGGGAGAGGAGATGAACTTTTGGAAATATTTGGGTGTTATGAAAAAGTGATTTAGTTTAGGTTAATTTGACTTAAAATGACATATATAGTGACCCCAAACTTAGCCAAAATGACTCCACTTTAATTGGACTTAAGCCAGAAAAGACCTATTTAACCCTCAACTTAAGTCACCTACCCAGGTGCCATGAGGGGCCCCATGAGTCGTGGTCATGACCACGAGCACGGTCCCACTCGTGGACTTGAGGCAATGGCTAGGTATAATGTGCCTTTGCTCACAAGACCAAGGCAATCTCACGAGGGCTGCACGAGCCGTGGTCAAGGCCACGATTCGTGGTCCCTCTCGTGGACCTTGAGGTAGTGGCTAGGCCAAGCCACCCTCCATGGCCATTCCACTAATGAAGGTTCAAGACCAGTCCCACGAGCCGTCTATGGCTTCACAAGCCGTGAAATGGCTCGTGTAGATGGGCCACTTTTTTTGGCAGCCTAAGGACGCTACTGCCTCCACCTCCAGGAGTGACACCACGACTCGTGGTGTCCACTAAGGGTCATGAGGACCCTCATGGTCTTGGTGGGCAGTGCCTTGGCAAAAATGGGAAGCCTTAGCCCCTTGCCTTGGCCCCTTGCCTTGGCCTTTGCCCATTTTCCTTGGCCCTTGACCTTCTCCTTAGACATTAACCCTCACGTTTTATCTCTAGTTTAGCCTACTAGTTTCTGAGGTGTTGCAATATCTCCCCTTTGGGACCATTCATCCTTGAATGACGATCTAGACACCTTATGGAATTGAAGACTCAAGACTAGCAGCCCAACATACATGAAGCATCTAAATAATGCACAATTCAAAGGTGGAAACATCAACTCCATTACAAACATAATCAGTGCAACACAAGGAAGTAGGAACTACATCTAACAACCCATTATGCATGAAACTAATCATATTTCATAATCATAGGAGGAACTAGCTTCTCCGATTAAAAGCATGCTCAACACAACATCATGGATCCAATATGTAATTTCTCTCAAGGCATACGAACGCATGTTCATCAATTCATCTCATAAAGTCAAATAGGCAACTCATACTCAATCCACAAGAACATGAGGACAATCAATCATAACATCTCATTTTCTTACTAAACATGAATTTCATCAAGAACATGCATAACATAAGGAAATCATGGAAAAGTTCATATAAAACCCATGACTCCCAAAACACTAAAACTCAAGAGGAACTACTTACGTCAAGCTTGAATAGGAGTAGAAAGAAAGAGATGAGGATATTGGGACTTTGTATTGGCCTCGGCATCCCAAGTAGCACCCTCAACTAGGTGATTTCTCCATAAAACCATTACGGAAGCTATTTCCTTGTTTCTCAATATCTTGACTTGCCGGTCTAGAATCTCTATCGGAACCTCTTCATATGTAAGACTTTCATCAACACCCAACCCTCTAGGGGAATAATGGATACCGAATCTCCAATAAACTTCTTAAGCATAGAAATATGAAATACCAGATGAACCAGACACAACTCATTTAGCAAATCCAACTCATAGGCAACCCTCCCAATACATTGCAAAATTTGATATGGGCCTACATACCGGGGACTAGGTTTCCCTTTCTTGCCAAACCTCATCACACTCTTCATGGGTGAGATTTTCAAATAGACCCAATCATTCACTTCAAATTCCAGATCCCTCTTTCTAACACCAACATAAGACTTTTGTCTACTTTGAGCCATTCTCAACCTCTCTCTAATGAGCCGGACATTTTCAATGGCTTCATAAATCGATTCGGGACCAAAAAGAGCAATTTCACCTACCTCAAACAAACCAACCAGAGACCTATATCTCCTACCATACAAGGCTTCAGACGGAGCCATACCTATACTCGAATGATAACTATTATTGTTGGTGAACTCTATTAATGGCAAGTGGTCATTCCCAATTACCCTTGAAATCTATAATACACGCCCTCAACATATCCTTTCATGTTTGGATGGTACGCTCCGCTTGCCCATCAGTACAAGTGAGAGGAAGTAACATCAGTCAATGTTGGTTCATGAATGGCGGATGCTCAAAGCACATGACTGGTAAACTGAAAACTTCCCCTCTCTCAAGGCACTTCAATGTGGAGGTGTCTCTTCTGGCAATGGCAAGAAATGGTACATTCTTAGTGGAGGCAGGGCTTGAAAATCTGTGGAATACTCCATTGAAGTTGTGTACTATCTCAATGGTTGGGGTACAATCTTTTAAGTGTTTCAGAGATTTCTGATGAACAAAAATGAAGTCAAGTTCTTATCATACAAATGTGTGGTCACAAAATTGCTCTCTCCGGTGATGATCTTGAAAAAAAAAAGATGCAAGAACATGTATATTGTTGATCTGAATACTACTCGTAGTAACAATCTCACTTATCTTAGTGCTCAAGGTGAGAATGTTGAGGGATGACACAAGAGACGTGCTCATGTGAGTGCCTCTCTGCTGCACAAACTTGTGTCAGGGGACCTGGTCCTCAGTCTGCACAAAATGATATTTGTAGATGACAAAGGTTGTGACGATGGTGTTAAAGAGAAGCATATCAGACCATTCTTCAGATGGAATATGCAGGCTTTTAATCTTTCAAAGAACTTTCGGCTGAAGTGGTGAATAATAAATATTTTGTGACCAAAATGATGATATTGAGAAGTGTAATCTCAATGATGTTGAAAGAGTATTTGTGGGATACTCTTCCTTCAACAAGGCTTATCCGGTGTATAAAAAATGTGTGCATTGAAAAAATATGTTCATGTGATTTTTGATGAGTCTTGAAGAATTGAGAAGTAAGTTGCAAAACAAAGAAGATTCTGATATGGAAGAGATGTTTCATATTCAGAGAGATGGTCTAAACAATGATCTTGCTGAAGAACATCCTCTTCATGAATCTAGCAATCTAAAAGAAGCTGATGCAGATTATGAACCTGATGAGGGACCTGGTCCTGTAGACAGTGCTGAAAAAAGATGGTGCACTTCAAACTGATAATGTGAATTCTGAATGTGAGAATGAAGAAGTTGATCAAGCTCAGTTTGAAAGAAGCAAAGTATGACACTTGGTTCCCAACAAGCTGATAGATTGTCCAAATTCCTCTTCAACAATGGCTTCAAGAGAGGTAAAATTGACAAAACCCTCTCTTTTAAGTCACAGGGAAGGGAGCTGCTGATTCTTCAAGTATATCAATGATGTCATTTTTAGAGAAACCTTTTGAATTGTTGTGTGAAGAGTTTGCCGCATTCATGGGTAGTGAGTTCTAAATGAGTACGATGGGATATTTCTTCGTAGAGCTACAGATTCAGCACACCTCGAAAGGTACTTATCCAGAAAAGCACATCAATGAGTTGCTCAAATGACTTAACATACTTAAAGTCAAGACAATGATAAAGAGGGGGTAATGTTATCACGAAGCTTTGTAAGATGGAAGATCTAGTGGCTGACATATTCACTGAAGCTCTAAGCAAGGACCAGTTGTATACTCTCATAGGAGCTTAGCTACAGATAAGAAGATAGCACAACATTCAGGGTAATTGATGTCTGATCAAAGATAGGGACCTGGTACCAGTTCAGAGAAGCTTCTGAAAAAGTTTCATGTTATGGATGCCTAGACAATTCATACTCTCATGGGCACTAACTTGAAGCTTGATGATGATGAACCTGGTTCATAGAATTCATTTTTGTACAAATGAATCACATTGAGGGCTGCTAAGAAAATTTGAAGATACTTGGAAGAAAACAGGGACTTAGTTCTATTCTGTCCATCAGAAGACTTTTTGATTTGGAGGAACATATGATGCCGATTATGCTGGGTATCGAGTTGATGGAAAGAACACCTCATGAGTGACTTATGTTAAAGGATGATCTCTCACTCATGGGGAACTAAAAGGAAAGATTCAGTTGCTCTTTCATCAACTGAGGCAGAGAATGTAGCAAGTGCAACTTGATATGATTAATTCTTGTAGATCACTTGACTGAGATAATCAAACTGAAGTTTGGAATGCTGAAACCGGATTGAATGGATCATGCCTGAAGCAATCAACTCTCTCATGACTATGCAAAGGAAGCAGGTATCCTTGTTTTTCAGTTATGCATGTTCTAGCAAATTCAGTCTTATACCTTTTGTAGGTACACACACATGGCAAAAGGGCTAAAGGAAAAGGGAGGCAGGGCATATCTAGGCAATCACATTCAAACTACAGAGAGGGACCTGGTCCGTTCTCAAAGGTTAGCACTCTTAGCATTGCAGTTTGGATTATGCATGAGAACCATTGCAATTGCCACATGTCTGACATTCAGGTATCTGACCGTTGTCTCATTATTTGAGTACCAAAATGACACTTCCTTTCTCTTCCTTTATACTCCATATTTCTTTTCAAATCCCCTTCCAAAATATTATATTTTTTTTGTAACCTTCTTTTATACTTTCTCAAAAAACACTTCAAATGGTTAAATCCTCTGTTCTTACTGAAGAACTTTCTAATGAAGATGTTTTAAGTATGAAGAGGGACCAGGTCCACCTAGCAAAAGGAAGAAGTGGAAAGGATGATGTTCGTGAAGGAAGAAGTTTGTGAACTCGACGTAAACTCAAAGTATTCTGATTAGAATGGTGTCTGATTAAAAAAATGATGATGAAATGGTTCCTCAGTTTTTGATCTATTCATCTCAAAGTGATTTTACCAATCTTTCTGTTATGAGAAATTCAGGTCAGCATTAAAAGCTAGGACAATTAATCTTGCTAACAAAGATACTGAAATGGTTTGCTAGAAGGCTCAGTTTTCGAAATAGCACTATCAGAGGGACCTGGTTAAAAGAAAAAAATGGGCAGCCTTGAAGATTCAATATAAAGTCTGGGCAGCAATGCATGTTGAACTTTAAAAGAAGCTTCTGAAAAATACCATGCTAAGGGATATGCTCTATTAATTCTATTCTTTCAATCACTTGCCTCTAAGTCATCCCTTCTCTTCCTAACTTTCTAAGTCATTCCTCATTCTTTTTTTATCGTACCTAAGTGGGCATTGTTCTGGTTTTCATTCGTAATCATATTTGCAATGCTTTGATGGCTGATCTTTTATTTATGAATGAAAAATGTCTTGCTTCTACTGACTTGTCTCATTACTTTATGCATTTTTTACTCATGCTCAATATTGCCCAAGTGGCCATGAATTTGCTTAAACTACATTTCTGTCAACTTGGTTTACTGCTTTAACCCTTTTTTATGATGTCAAAAGGGGGGAAATTGTTAAAGGTATGAGATCAATGATGTGAGATATTTGAAGAAGACATGGATTATGCCGATAAATGATGTTAGCTATTTGAAGAAGACATGGGTCATGCCGATAGGGGGAATCATTGCTAGCTACTTGAAGAGGACATGGTCATGCCGATAGGGGGAAGAAGTTGTTTGTCATCATCAAAAAGGGGGAAAATGCTATTTTGATGTTTTGATGATTTGACAAACTTTGAGGATGATAAACCTCCAGTTACCCGAAGAGTTCTTGTTGTTAGGGGGAACTGGTGAATAAGTATGTTATCATCAAAAAGGGGGAAAATGTTAGTTCGAAGCTGATATGAGATGTTAGTTCGAAGTTGATATGAAGTTTTGATGATTTAACAAACTTATCGATCTAACAAGGAACCAGATCCTTGTTATTGGGACTGTTGACAGGGAAATGAATGAATAAACTTAATGTGAGGAATATTTGTGTGTAATCATCAAAAAGGAGGAAAATGTTATATTCTAGGTGTTTTGATGATCCTCATAAATGCAGGGACCTGGTCCCTGGCAGAGTTCTCTGGTCCAGATCTATAATGGGGTACAGCTGGAAAGCTGCCCTTGTCAGAAATTGGTGAAGCCGTCAGATGTACTACACCAATCAGAATGGACGAGGGTGTTTGTGTAACGGGTAATAACTCTTTATGGTTGATATTTTCTATGTGACAAACACTATATTAAATTCATTCATCCAAAGAAGGAAGTCAGCC
Organism: Solanum lignicaule; assembly: GCA_029582545.1. Classification (NCBI taxonomy): domain Eukaryota; kingdom Viridiplantae; phylum Streptophyta; class Magnoliopsida; order Solanales; family Solanaceae; genus Solanum; species Solanum lignicaule. The sequence continues at coordinate 8,742 of JAJOOF010003915.1, read as the reverse complement.
AGCAAGCCTTTTCAAGAACTCACAAAGAAGTTTGCAAGGGACTTGGTCCCTGTAAGACTGCGATATGAAAAGGTGACAAGACAGTCCGTCAGAAAAAGTTGTTGGTAGGTGCACAACTTTTCACACCAGTAGGCTCTCAGCCAATAGGATTGTTTCAACGAGTTTGTGTTGATTTGTATCATCTCTTTGCAAAATATACAAACTCAAGATTTTTGGAAAACAAAAACTCACAAGCTTAAAAAGAAAAATCCATCTTCAAGGAAGAACAATACTCATACTCAACAAAAGGATCTGATAAAGTGTTGAAGTATCTTTGTTGAGTTTGAGTTTTGTGTCTATCATTTTATAAGTTTTTGCAACTTGAAAACTCTCATGAACTCTTGGAAAGGCTAACAAAAGTGAAGAATCATCCTCAACAACAACATGGACCTGATAGAGCTACAAGCTTAGTTGTCTTAGGATTATTTCTTTTGCACGTACATTGTAAATCTATTCCTCAATCTGTAAAGGATTCAGTTATTGTGTTTGGTTGAAAAGTCTAAATCGGTTAAGGGTAACTGATTTAGTGGGCAACATCATTTTGTTGCTTAGTCAAAGTCTAAGTCATCTAGAGTGGGTGGTTTAGTAGGCAACATGTGTGTTGCTTAGTTGAATCCTAAGTTGTCTAGTGGTAATAGCTTAGTGGGCAGTGTGGCATCTGCTAGGCTCTTCAAGTAATAGAGTTATTCCTTGGTTGTGAGATTAATAGCTTTTTCTCACTTTGGTTGTAACTGGGTTTCACTTTTGCTTAAGGAAGATTAGTGGAAACAGTTGAAAATCATGTGTGACAGGTCATGGTTTTACTCCTTTGAGCAAGGAGGTTTCCACGTAAATTGTTTGTGTTGTGTTCTTGTTATTATTTACACTTCGTTATTGTTCTTCTTGAGTCAAGGGACTTGGTCCATTGACTGAAAGTGGACGACCGTATTCTATCAGGTACTTTTGTCGTCCCATGACGTTATCTAAGGATCTTCTTGGGAGGTAACCCATGTTTTTAATGCTTTATGTTTTGATTTTCAATAATGGGTGTTGATTGTGCAGGTTGAAAAGTGAAGTTTGTTTGAAAAGAGGAAGTTTTGCGAGCCAAAGGTCTAGTCGGCAACTCGCCAAAGAGGTCGGCGAGCCCGACTTGGACCGCCGTTGGACCCATAAAATCTGAATTGGAAATTTGTAAAACTCAGTGGGCCAATTGCTTAATCGATGACTCGCAGAACAGGCCAGCGAGCCCGATTTTGTCCATCATTTGAACCCCTCAATTGACTGGAGGTCCTGTAAAACTCAGCGTGGACGACTTACTCCATCGAAAAGGCCGCGAACCAAAAGGTTTTAAAAGACCAAACAATTTAAAATTTCAAATCTTTCATATTCTCTTATTTCTAACCCCGTGCACTCTCACCCAAACTTTAGATATTCCTTATTTTTGCTATTTTATTCGCTTTTTGTGTGTGATCTCATGCTCAGATTTGGAATACGTTGCCGCCTATCTTTTCAAATTCTCAATTCGGCATACAGGTTGGTTTGTCGAACCCCGTACTTTAGTTTAGTGGGTAAACTCAAATGCAATCGATAATTGTAAATTGATATGTATTGGGTAATTGTTTAAATGGTGTTTTTATGTGTCGGATTTCCCGTATTGTGTTCGAACTTGTGCCTAAATGCTTAAAAAGATGATTTTGGCTCGCCATTCGAACCATTCGTCGAATCAAAGGAGAATGGTTCGATGGTTTGCCAACGTCCCCTTTGATTGGCCTTAATTTCATGTTTTGGCTTAAATGAGTCTGTAAATTTTGGCGGGAATCCTAAGTTCGCCGAGTGCACTTAGCGACTCACCGAAAGGTTCCTTTGAACTCCTTTTCTGTGAAACTAACCCTTAAAATACACTGTAATATTCGGCGAGCATGTCGAAACTCGCCGATTGGTGTCGGCGATTCATTGAAGGGACCTGAGCATCACCGACATGCCTTAATTCTAGAAGTTTTTCAACCTGGTCCTTTCGGCGAGCTTGATTTGGCTCTCTTAAGCAACTTATCGACTGGTTCGACGAGTCTTTCTGTAACTAGATTTCTGCAATTCTCTTTAATGATTTCTAACTATTTTCGATGTGTTTTATAGATATGGCTAGGACCAATTAGGATGATAGTGGCATGCCGCCCCAAAAAAGGGCACGGGGTATTGTGATAAATGAGGGAGCTGCTACTTCCACCATAAAGAGCAAGAAAGCACCTCCGAAGGGAGGCAAAGGCAAGGGTAAGGCGCCCGTAGTTGAGAGATCGGAGCACAACTCCAGCAGTTATGGGGAGTCCTTTGATTCTCAGGCTTCATTCTTCGAGCCTGAGGATGATTAATTATTCCAGACCCGACGAGTAGAGATTCGTGTAAAAGCTCGTCAAGATCCGTCTAGGATTCCAGAGTCTACCCCTCCTCCTGCAAATACAGTGCCAACTCCGACACAGACGGTGGTTACAGCACCACCAGTTCAGGGTCCTCCTCCTCGGTTACTCAACTGGTTAAAAGCCGAATAGTTGAGGACCATTCTAGAATAAAAGAGGTTATCCACGGATGGTGTTGTGGACATGTACCCAAATGTATGGGACACTCTTCGGTTCCACAGGTTCGAGATCTTCACCAGGCCCAGTGGCCCATACATTCCTACATAGGTCTGGGAGTTTTATACGGCTTACAGTAACCTGGTACCAAAGGCAAAGAAGAAGGCCATTGCCTTCAGACCGGTAGAATATGTGATGGTTCGAGGGAGGATGGTAAGATGCGGCAGCGATGATATCAATGGTGTATTTTTTAGGGCTGTAGGTTTTGAGCACGAGTAATAGAGGATGATTACTTCACATAATCTAGATGACCTGAAGGGGTGGCTAGCTCCACTCATTTCTGACACCACCTTGAGGTGAATTGAGGCCGAGGAACTTATCAATAGGAACGATATGAACAGCAGAACGGTACTAGTTTTGGTTGATCAGTAGCTATATCATACCTTCACAAAATGAGCCCATTCTCCGCCACCCAAAGGCGGCCTGTCTCGGAGCCCTCATAGCTAGGAAAAGTCTAAACTTGGGGTTGATTAAAGAGTAGGAGATGGCCATGAGGGCCAAATAGCGCTAGACGTCCCTTCCATTTCCAGTACAAATTACAGAGTTATGTCATCGTGCTAGAGTTCCTCATCACGAGAAAAAGAGTGTTTAGATTACACCCACATCCTCCACCGACATTTGGCGTATAGAGGCTGAGTACACACGGGATGAGGTGAATAGGAAGAGAGCAGCTCTAGTTAATACATCCCCGGAGGTTGATATTGATTCTTTACCTGTAGAGGCAGCCTTGCCTACTCTGGCCTCCTAGCCTTCAGCTACATCTACTTCCAATCCTACCCAGACCCCAAATTTTCCTACTGCTTCCCAACCCCATAGAACTACTACTAGTACCACTTCCTCCAGGACTCCAATTATTCAGGCCACGTTTCTCAATATGGGGCACCTAGCCCATTCTACAGATGTGCGGGCTTCCTGGTTAGAGGTCGAGGTCCCTTGGATGATTGAGCGAGCTATTACTGCTGCATTGAATCCTCTTAGGGCTTCCATTGATGCCCTCTCAACGAGGGTTGAGGTTCGTGAGAGAGAGAAAAGTGTTTCTACTGAGGTTACAGCTTTGTAAGTCGATGTTTTCGAGCTGAGAAAGGATGTGGACCAGCTGAGGTCCAGAGACTTCACTTCGCTATTTGAGACGGTGGAGATCCCCGATGATCCGAGTGCTGAGATTCTAGCTTGTGCTGAGGTACCTCCGGCTACCACTGGAAATAATATTATGTACGATGCTGCTGCTGCTGAGTCTGAGGCTAAGACCAATGAGGAGTTGCTTGGGGATCGAGATGCGGCTGTTTATGAGGATCTGGCTAACTTAGAGGGTGCCATGATTGGGACAGCCCGACAGGCCTCCTTGAGAGACACCACTATTACAGGCCCTAGTGCAGGTACATTTGATGAGATACCGGGCACTGATGCCCAACCTCATGTGTTACCTCGGTCATTGATGCCCGACAGACGAAGTGACTGAGTAGACATGATCATTTTTACCTCCCTCTCTGTTGTTTTTATTGATTTTCATTATTTATTTGCATTTGAGGACAACTGCTTTTTCTTTTGTGGGTGGGGTGAGGTATTTCCATACCTACCTCTTGTGATTCTATTTTGTTTACGAATATTGGGTTTTGTGATCTATATATGTGTTTGATCTTGATTCTTGATTCTTGTGGATGTTTTTAATGGAAATAGTTTTGAACCTATTTTTAAATTTTTTGCCACCTCTAGTGTATGTAATTGTGGTTGTTCTTGCGCGAATTTGAGTATCGATTATGAGCAATACCAATGACTTGAATAGTGCTCTTAATTGAACGAATAGAATGTGCGGCTACGATGAGGCTAATGAAGTTTCATAGTTAATGTGTGAACTTTTAGCATCTCGTTGTGACTAGCCGGTAATCAAATGAGTCTCTTATGATGAACATTGCACACTAGCTAGAAAGTGTGGAGTCTTGTTTGATATTGGTGCCAATACCTTGTGTGATGAGCTTACTTTGAACATTATGTGTGATGGCACCTAGAATTTGCCCCGTTGGTCCGGTTGAGTAGGTGATGCAAGCACTTGAAATGATCTTAGGCAACAATTTTGAAGAGTGAAACAATTTGACAATATACCTCTTTTGTGGCCAACCTTGTGAGATGTGTGAACCTTGCTTGAACCTTCTTGAGTCTTATCCTTTTCTGGGAAAAAACTTGAACAATTGTGATCCCTCTTTATCCTTTCACCCATAACATTCATAAAGTATTGTTTGTTTGAATAGCCAACTTAGGCCAAAAGAAAAGGAAAATCAAGAAGTGTGAGAAAATCCCCCTTGAGTAATGGTTTTGAAAAAAATGGAACCCCTCTATTTTTTTTAAAAAAAGAGAGAGAATGAGAAAACAAGAAATCAAAGAAAAAAAATAAAAATTTGTGAAATAAAGTAGTGGAAGTTGCAAAAGAAATGGGGTATCTGGTAGTTCATTTGAAGTTGAATAATGGGGTGGATTATGAGCATGATCAAAATGTTAAAGAAAACGAAGAAAGTGATGTTCAGACCGCAGTTCATGAAGGTAGCAGCCACTGAGCCTAAATGACCATACCTTTACACTCAGCCACATCACAAGCCTTGAAAAGACTTTTGTGATCTTGAGTGAGCTGAAACGAAAGTTCATTGGAAAATAAGGGCAAACCTAGGGGTGAAGTAATGCATATGTTCATCTTTGTAAGTGTGAGAGTTGTATGTGATTCTAGAACTATAAATTGTTGAAGAACTTTGTGTGAATGGGGGATCATCTTTGCTGTGAGGGCGTTTGAGCACCGTTGTTGAGCTTGAACTTACATTTGAAGCAAGTATTGTGAACTTGAGCATCTTTAATAAAGGTGAGTCACAATTTGAATCTTTGAGTGCACAATTGATCATTGCATGAGTAAGTTGAACCTTGTTGTGTGCATTCATGTTAAGTCTTATGCAACACTATTTGAGACATCCTTTTTGAACTGTTGATCTAGAGTTTTACTTGAGGACAAGTAAAAGTTTAAGTTGGGGGTGTTGATGAGTCCGAGATTTGGACTCATTTGGGGCTTAGTTTATATAAATTTAGTGTCCTCAAATGTTTAATATGTGTTATAAACTGATGTTAAAGCCTTGATTTTCAGGTATATGAATTGAGGAACAAAACAAGGACACTAACAGGAAAAAAGGAACAAAACAAAATGAAGAAGTAAAGAAAGGCAAGCCTAAGGATCGCCAAGAGCATTTGGTGTGTCGCCAAGTGACACTACAAGAAAATGTCTCTTTAAGGACCAAATTATAAAGACTGGTTAAAAAACTGGTCCTTGAAAGTACACTATAAGGACAAGATTTTCGCTGGTTCTTAATTTCTAATTAATTAAGGAAGGATCATAATTTCCGTCCCTAAATTAATAAATAGCTGGTCCTAAATCTCTAAAGTGACCCAACATAAGGCCCTATTATAAATGTTTTCTTTTAAAAAAATAAAATAAAGATAAAAATTGAAAAACCCTAAATTTGATACATCTACTATATCGCAAGAAACTCTTTAATGCCTTTAAATTTCTAAGCGGCGATGCATATCCTCTACCCTCGAAACCTAATCTGCAAGCTTAGATTTCTCTTTACCCATATTCACCACTCCACTAACGGATCATATTTGTGGTTCTTCTTTTTGGAAGGAATCCCCATATCTTTAATATTTTTAGAATATACTGCCAAATGAAGACACAACATTGCATCCGCAATTTCACAAAATGGAAGAAACCTTAGTTTTACCTCTATTCACCACTTCGTTCCACTATGGTGAGCACTAATTTACATTAGGGTATTTGATTAAATGCTTATAAGAAGTGGAATATCATTTTTAGATGCGATTCATGGATTTTTTTCATAATAATGAAAGTTTATCTTTAAGGGTATGCATTAGTGTTTTTACAGAGGCTTTATAGTGTAAAGTATTTGTTTCCCTTTATTGTAATCTATGGTAAATTTGTGGTTCTGATTATTGGTCAAGGTAGTGGCTTATTGGGGAGAAACCATATGAGTTGTTAAGTATATATAAGTATTTGGAAGTAAAAGAATAAATATGGCCAACTTGGAAGGATTCAAAGCCATATCTCTGAAGGTCTGTACATTTTAAAAGGATATTTTAATGGTCCTGAAAGATGGTGTTAAGAATTTATTGTTTTAGTCTAATTTCTAACTGATAATTTCTAGTTGTGATATAATACATAAATAGTGATTGAAAAGAATAATCTCCAACTAATTTATCAGTTTGATAGTTATCTGTATAGTGTTTGCATGTTTGTGTGTTCATATTTCTTAATAATGGGAAAATATTTTGATATAGGCCTATGGCCCTTGAGATATATGATCTAGTTTGGCTAATCTCATATAATTGTGCTATCTATGAAACTTACTTATATGTCGAGAAAACGTATATCCAGTTGTCATTAAAGATATTGTAGTAGTCATTGTGTTGTGTCTACCATTATGGAATAGGAAGTGCATGATATGAACTAATGGATAACACAAATTTGTGGAATGTGAGAAAGATGAATGGGAAAAGAACATAGGATGAATAATCCTTTCTGAGAGATAGAATCTTGATTAGTTGATGTTGATATTTCAAAGGGATGTTAATCGGTAAAAGAACTATTATAAGTAGGGGAATGAAAATTTGAATTGAAAATCTTTTTGAGAAACTGCCAAATCGGTAAAGTTTTCTCTCTGTTAGCTTCACACTTCATATTTACTAATAGTGAGGTGTATGGTTTAAGGTGGAAAAGAGAATCTGGAGTAGTTATGTGATGTGGATGTGGACTTGGAGTTCGTTAAATCTAGAGCATGTGAAATATGAATACCACTCCCTGATTTACTACATCATGTTGATTCTAACTATAAGTAACTTATTGTTACTTTTCCCTCCATAAGCAGAGTTAGAGTGGGAAATGTATGCTTCTTCGATTTCAAATCCTGGAGATGATCATATTAGTAACTTTAATTAATTTATTAGGAACTTCTTTAAAAACTTTACCTATTCTAGTTATTAATTTTTTGGGCAAATTAAATTTCTTCAAGGTCGAGTTATTACTTCTAAGAATCAACTAGCAAATACGAGTGTAGTAAGCACTGGGTGAAAGCTGTGCATGGCCTGAGTAGGCACAATCAAATCTAGTAGGTTGGTCCTGAAACAATTACTTAGATATCAAAGTTTTATATATACACACGTGTCTGACCAAACACAAGATTTACACAAGTAAACTATGTTGGGTTTTAAAAGGTGTGAATGGAAAATGAAGAGTTGCGACTTTTATGAAGAGTTGTGACTTTGATGAAAAGTTGCGACTATTATGAAGAGTTGTGACTTTTATGAAAAGTTGCGACTTTTATGAAAAGTTGTGACTTTTATGAAAAGTTGTGAATTTTATGAAAGGTGGTGATCTTTTCGAAAGATTGTGACTTTTCAAAGGTTTGTAACCTTTCCGGTAAGGCACAATAAGAACCTTTCCACACTACCTTCTGTTTTTTATAAATTGAGGAGTTTCCTCTCATTTTAATAGAACCAATTTCTGGACTTCTTCTTCTACTTTACTGCCGTTGAGTGGCTCGCTGACACTAGCGTTTTGGGTATCAATACACTGGTGATTGAGATCATTCTATCCTGCGAGGACATATTCCAAATCAAAACTCGGATACTAGAGGGGAATAATTTCCTTAAGGGGGCACTGTGCATTCAGTGAGCTTGATCTTCTTTCTGTTTTTCCAGATTCTGGTATGTGTTATAGATTTTAGATTTGTGAATTAATTTATGTTCTTCTGTTCTTCACTGGTTCATTAAACTTTGGTAACTTCGTGTTTCTGCAAAGTTTGTTGGAATCAGTAAGATTCTTTAAACACAGATTGACAACAATTCTTCTTTAAGAAAAAATATTTCGTATATTTTTTCTAATCTGTTTCTAATTCTAGTTTCTCTACTAGTTTTAATTTTCTAGTTGTGAAAATGTTCTTAAACTTTATTGTGTCTTACCAAGTTCTTCAAAGTTTTGTTCTAAGTATCTTAGGAATACAAGATGAACAACAATCTTAAGGAAATTATTATACTGTTGGTATTTCTT